>CAEFZX010023592.1:0-20218 GCA_903066825.1 Alfaro cultratus | reverse complement strand
GGCCCCTGACGCTCCCCTCCTGTCGGGCCCCTGAAGCTCCCTCCTGTCGGGCCCCTGACCCTCCCCTCCTGTCGGGCCCCTGACCCTCCCCTCCTGTCGGGCCCCTGACGCTCCCTCCTGTCGGGCCCCTGACGCTCCCTCCTGTCGGGCCCCTGACCCTCCCCTCCTGTCGGGCCCCTGACCCTCCCCTCCTGTCGGGCTCCTGACGCTCCCTCCTGTCGGGCCCCTGACCCTCCCCTCCTGTCGGGCCCCTGACGCTCCCCTCCTTCTCTTGTATCATCAGATGAACTGTTTTTCAGAAAATGTTTATTGCAAGACCAAAATAAAGAATAAATGTTTCTTCTTTGTATCTTGCATTTCTTCAAAGATGGGAAGCGTCGGGAAACGTCCTCGAAGGTTTATAAGAATTTAAAGTTCTGCTCATGTAACGAGGTGCAGTTGGGGAAGAACCCGTTGCTGGTTTCCTCCCAGTCTGCTGCAGGTCCTGCTGCCACAGCAGCTTCATAACCTGACAAATCAGAGCCAGATAATAAACTACATATATTCACCCCATTTCTGCCAGTTTCACTTCATTATTCATTTTACTCCTACCTGCACTGACTGGACAGACTGAAGTGGTTTTTGTGGTGCAGTTATCTAGTAAAGTGGAAGCCATCACATTTATGTCAGGACTGTTTTTCTGCATCAGATTGGACGATTCTAACCCTCCAGAAGCTGCTTGACCTCTCCGCCTGTTTGCTCCTGCAGCATGGAGGGCAGCATAGTGCGGCTGCCGGAGGTGATGGCCCTGAAGCGGCGCTACCGGGCCTACCTGTGCCTGGACGAGGCCCACAGCATCGGCGCCCTGGGCCCCAGGGGGCGGGGCGTGGTGGATCACTTCGGCCTCGACCCGCGAGACGTGGCGTCATGATGGGAACCTTCACCAAGAGCTTCGGAGCCGCAGGGGCTTACGTCGCAGGGAAGAGGGTGAGGTTCTGCAGGCGACCCGAGCCGTTCCGGCCCGTCTGAGCAGAACTGGATCCGGTTAAAACTGCTTGGTTTGTGCTGCAGGAGCTCATCGACTACCTGCGCTGCCACTCCCACAGCGCCGTGTACGCCACCTCCATGTCTCCTCCTGTGGTGGAGCAAATCATCACTTCTATGAAGTGCATTATGGGAGAAGACGGAACAACGACAGGTACACATTATTTCTGCTTCTATCCCGTTAACAGTGTCATTTATATCATTTTTTTCCTTTCAGTTCAATAAATGTTCATTTTCTAACTTGAATAATAATAATAATTGTAATAATTAGTTGAGTATTACAATTATTTTATCACACTAATAATTTTCAGAGTCCATAACTTAAAGAAATAAAGTAATTTATTAGGAATGTTTTACTTCCAGAATCAGCTCCTGCAGTCTCACTAGTTGCCACCAGGGGTCAGTGCAGCGCAGTAAAATGAGGAACCATCTTTTTATCACCTGCCTGGTGGTTTTGTCCTCAGAAGGGTTTTGTTTTTCATCCCATCATTTTTACTGCTGCTCATGATTCTTGTGGACCAGCTGGATTCATCAGGCTGTTTCCTTTTCCAGCAGAGCTGAACAGAATAACAGACATTTACAGACAACCGTCCTGTGAAGGAGCATAAAACTTAATCCCATCAAAGTGGGCGGAGCCAGGCGGCCCTGAGGGGCGTGGCCAGGTGTGTGGACAAGTGCAGGGCGGGGCTGTGGTCAGGAAGACATTGTTATTAATATTTCCACTTTGTCGCTGTATTTAGCAACTATTCAGACTTCTAGCAACTTTTTTTGTTTCAAAACATCGACGGATCTGGTGACTTTTGAAAATCTGGTGACACTTGGTCACTTTTTGCAGATGTATGTAAATCTGGGTTATGAACGACGAGTTCGGCTTTCACCAAGACAAATCTGACACTTTACTAGTGACAGAAATTATTTGGGGTTTTAGCAAATTTATTTTACAAATTACAAATAAAGACACAACAACATAGAATATGAAAATTGAAAGTACACACTTTAAAAATCCATAACAATGCAGAAAACATAAAATAACCCAAAACTAAAATCAGCATTTCCTGTGGGGTCAAAGGTCAGGGCAAAGAAGTGAGTCTTAAGAAGTGATTTAAGTGACATTGGTCCGATGTGCTCTGACCTTTGACCGGGAACCTGCATGAACAGAACCAACTGGACCAGCATGGTGACCTCAGGGTGTGTTTACAGATTGTAATCTGCTCTTGTCTGTTCTGGTCCAGGTTCTGACCGGATCCGGCAGCTGGCTGAGAACACCGCCTACTTCCAACGGAGACTTCGGGAAATGGGCTTCATCATCTACGGGAACGACGACTCGCCCGTCGTTCCCATGATGCTCTACATGCCCGCCAAGATAGGGTGAGGCTGCAGCTGCTGACCTTTGACCTCAGGCCGCCGGGCGCTGACATTTCCCTCCTGTGTGTCCCGTCAGAGCGTTCGGCCGCGAGATGCTGAGCAGGAACATCGGCGTGGTGGTGGGCTTCCCTGCCACGCCCATCATCGAGTCGCGGGCGCGCTTCTGCGTCTCGGCCGCTCATTCCAGAGAGCTGCTGGACCAGGTGAGGAACGGCGCAGACGTCCATCCATCCCTCCAAATGCTTCAGGTTTCTGAGCAAATCCTCATTCCTGCTGAATTTAAAACTTCAGCTTCCACAGGGTCCAGGTTCAAAACCGGCAGGAAACAAACTGCTGACGAGGAAAGTCACATTACATCTATTGATTCCACAAAATAGGAGATATTTTAGATGTATAAATGCTGCTATGGTTCAGCTGGGTGATTCAAAAATAAAAAGCTCGTTAAGGTTTCCCACCTCTTGGTTTTGATTCTCCTCTTATTGGAGTAAAATGAGATGTTTGGACTGTTCTGGGCTTGTTTCAGCTTTCAGACTCATTGTTCTCACACACAGGTTTAATCACATCCTGTGGATCGGGTCGATATGTTCAGATCGACCCGGAACATGTGAACCCATATCAAACCCGATTCTTCTTCCCTGGTGAAACAGCAGAGGAAGAGCAGCTTCGTCTTCCTCCTGCTTTGAGTGGTTTCTGTTTCTCTCATCCTCTGCACGAATACGTGACCCTGAGTCTGTTTGTCTTTATGCGTCTCCTCCTGCTGACCGCAGGAATGTGTTGACCTTCACATGTAGAGGTCGGCTGCTGAGAAGATGGATGAGCCTGTAAAACGCTGCAGGCGGTGGGAGGGGCAACATTTTACCTCTTTATTGTTTTGGCCGATTATGAGTTGTAAGTTTTATCTTTATCCAAACATAACAGGAATGTTCTGGGTTGGGCTGGAAGTCATTGCTAAAGAGGTTTGCTACTCAGAGAGCTATGGAAAGTTAAGTGGAAGGACAGTGCTGGCTTCTTCTGCAACAAGAAATCATCCTCCACTGGTTCTGCAATAGTTTGAATCCTATGGCCAAAGGAAACGGGTCGTGTGAACGAGAGGCGCTTTCTGATGAAGTTCAGTCTGACTGGGAAAGCAAAACGATGCGTCTGAAGGAAACTGACTGTAATGTTCTGTTGGTTCCTCTGTGAGGAAATAACAGTCAATCCAGACAATTTCAATATTTGTGTTAAACCAAATAAAATTAAAATATTAGGCACAGATTGAGAGTAGAAGTTGAGGCGTGTTAAAGATGGTTACATTTCCTGACTGCCGTCGTAGCAATATGTTTTTCTGCTTTGCTGTTTTAGGCTGAAAGCTGAAACATTTAGTCATAAATGTCTCCACAGGCGCTGAGTGCCATCAGTGAGGTCGGTGACCTTCTTCAGCTCAAGTATTCGCGTCACAGGATCCAGCCGTCTGGGGCGCAACCCTCTGATGACGGCGTCTACGAGGACATTGATGACTAGCACGAGGTCACAGGTCAAGAAGCATCACAAGTTTTCCATGAGGATGGAGAGTCCCTGCAGTCTCTGGCTCATGATACCCCACCCAGACACATCCTGGCCTCTAACTGTACTTTGCCTTAAAGCGGCTTGATAGAAGCGCCTCTTCTTCTCATTCTGTGTTTTCTATGAGACTCTGTGAGGCAGGCGTCGCTTCACGTTACAGAAACCAATGATATTATCGTTTAACCACTACTGATGGTTAAACGATAACCATCAGTAGATGGACATACATACAAATGTCTTCAGCTGAAAGTTCCGGATGTTTTCCAGCTGAGCTTCTTCATTTGTCTGTAAAATATGTTTTTGACTAACCAAATAGTTTCCTGTTGCTTTGTTTTGCTCGATGAGTGACGTGTTCATATCTCCTGTCATCTGGTTGGTCTAAAGTTACATAGTTCAAGATCTGGATGTTTCTTTTCATGGTGGTGCTGAGCTTTTGAAGGATGAAGATACTTGTTCCATATCAGAACCTGATCAGGTTCTGATCTGATGTTCTGGTAAAAAGCAAAGAAAACTTATTTCAGTTCTTGGAGTTTACACACTACATCCCAGCAACTGATTTGGCCTTTCCCAGATTATAAAATAGTTTCAAGATAACTAGAGCAGATTGCGATGTTAGAGGACCAGGATCACAAAGGGCCACTTGGGGGCAGTGTTGAGCAGGATGTTAAATGTCATTGATCTTTTATGTTCCAGATTTTGACATATTTGTCCATTTGGACGGATTCTTTCCTTAATGTCCACACCTGAAGCTTCAGAGGCAGAAAACTGAAGGAGATGCGGACGGGCGGAGGCGACCGACTCTCAGACGAGTTGATGATCGACAGCAAGCTGCTCAGGTTCAAACGAGCCCAGGCCATCATTCCTCCGCCACTGTGCTGGACTGTTGGCCTCAGGGGTTTGTGCCGATTTCCTCCATCTCGGTTCAGATCCAGATGTTCTCTGGTGGATTTTAGTGCCTTGAAGTCATTTTTTACAGATTTGGAAAATGTTGAGCATCTTTAATTTTGGTCTTTACCAGAAGTTGTGAGCGCTGGATGTGTTTCTGTTGACTTGCATTTCATCATCTATGACACTCCACCAGAATCACTGCAGCAAGCTGTTAATATACGAGCTGCCACTGTTCCAGTTCAATCAGCACATCATTAAAATAATACAGATCTGGAGACGCCTGCAGCCTTTTTATTACAACTGTTCTACCTCGTTATTCTCAACATTAATCTGTAATAACATTGGAAACAGCTTCATGAGATTACAGCACGTTTGATAGATTAACTGTAAATACGCCAAGCCACTGAGAATTGCAGCTGGACATCCTGGTCTACGCAAACATATCCTGAGCTGCTCAGACAAAAATCAGAAATGCTTTACCGACCAGAAACTTTCTAGGCTTTGTCTGAATGCATCGTGTTGTCAGTCTGCTTTGGACAAGACTTCGTCACAAAACGACCAACCAGGCAGCCGTTCGTACCGACGTTTACAGCAACTAACCAACCTAACAGTTGTGTTTTTGGACTGTCGGAGGACGCCGTGCTAACTCTAGCCTTTCAGACTCCAGAGTGGGATTTGAACCCAGAACCTTCTTGCTTCAAGGCAGCAGTCCAAATCACTGCTCCACTCTCCAAATCTGATGAGAAGCATATAAATTAAATAGGGAAATATTTTAAATATTTTAAAAGTTTGCTGAAAATCTGCTGGACAACTGGATGGAAACAAAGTCAGTATTTTTGTGATAAAATCAGGTAAATTTCAGGCTAAAGTAGGAAGAGATTGTCATCAGTCTGGATCAAATAAGTTCAAATATTGCAGCAATAGAAAAATGTTCTAAACTCTTTATTTCTATAGTAAAAGTGATGTGGGGTCAAAGGTGAACAGGTGGAAAGAGAAGCAGTTGGGAGGCAGCACATTTGTCATTTTATGAAATAACAAAATGATGCTTTACTTCTCAAGTGGTGGATTAAAGACTCAACATGTTGAAAACATCCAGAGAACCTCCCACCATCTGCACAGTTGCGTAACTTCAGCTTCAGCTGCAGGATTTCAACCAAACTCTGTTCGTTCCTCGAACCTCCTGGCTGTTTTACTCTGTAGAAATGGCTACAGCTGGTAAGGTAGGTGAACTTTTCACTTTCACAGAACATCTACATGCATGTGCAGTTTTTTCATGTGTTGGTTAGACTTATGGTTTGCATTAAAGCAAAAACATCGAGAAATCTCCATCAAACTGCTAAAGGTTTTAAATCTTAACGTTTTTCCTGATTTGCTGAGAAAAGAAAATAATGAAACTCATCTGTGGTTTGAGGTATTTTGACTTGGTTTCAAATTATCCTGACAGTTTTACGCAACTGCAGATATTGTCAGGCGTTAAGCAGCCAGAGGCCAGAAAGGGGCGAAGGGAAAAAATGGAAAAAGGCCAAAAATGTCAAATAGAATGTTGAACAAATATCCACAAGGAAAAATATTCATTTTCCCTGTGTTTGACTCTGATGATAGAATAAAATATAACTAAATTGGAAACATGAACTTTGTCATTTTCTCAGAAATGTTTTTATTCTCCCCTGGAAGTATGATTTAATCATTAACTGCTCAAACTCAGCAGAGATGAAATTGAACCTGAAAGCCTTTCAGTTCATGTTTGTCAGGAACCTTCCTGAGATACAATTTGAGAGCAGAAGCAGCAATTCCAGCTGATGTCAGTCCTGCTTTAGGTCATCAGGTGCAAGGCGGCGGTGGCCTGGGAGCCCAACAAGCCCCTGGCCATGGAGGACATTGAGGTTGCACCTCCTCAGGCCAACGAGGTTCGCATCAAGGTGAGTCGGCCATTCAGTCAACATCGTGTCGTCTGGGTTCAGATCCAAGTTTGGGCTCTTTCTGCAGGTGTGTGTCCAGCTTCCTCCCTCAGTCCAAACACGACAGTCAGACTAACCGGTCAGCAGAGAGCCTGTCGGTGCCGTTTGCTCAGTTAAACTGTCAAAAATGAACAGCAATAATTTGGGTTATTTAGCCTGTCATAAGAGAAAGAAGTCATTAATTTCTAAGTCCTAGTTTGAGCATAAAAGTGCAGGTTGTTTGTCCTGTGTGATGCGTGGCAGTCTGTCCAGGGCTCTCTGACCGCTGCTCTCCAGCAGCTACTGCTGGTTTTTATCATTTAAGCTCCTGCTGCTGAGAAACACCAGCAGAAAATCTGAATGTTTCACATCTACAAACTAATGGCATCCCATAATCACTTCCATAGAACAAAACAAGCAGATTCAGAGCCTCAGCTGGGTTCTAGATGTGCCATGAATGGGATTTTCATACGTTCACGCCTCATGTGAATGGCTCACCTGTTTATCCCAGATAAGATCCCATTCAGGGGCTGGTGTCACTTTACTGGTCAGAAACCATGTGGTGCCGTGTGTACAGCTGGAACATCATCTGCAGCCCTGCTTAGATCTGACGTTAGCATGGCTAACAACTCAGCCTGGTATATTCACCAAATATTGTCAGATTCAGTAATGAATTAAGCTGAGTGACTTCCCCGTTTGCAGATTGTGGCCACAGGTGTCTGCCACACAGACCTGTACCACCTGTTTGAGGGAATGCACAAAGATGGCTTCCCGGTGGTTCTCGGACATGAGGGAGCCGGCATAGTGGAGAGCGTTGGGCCCGGTGTCACTGAATTTCAGCCAGGTGAGTCGAACCCAACTCTGAGAGCCATTTGCTGCTCTTGGAGCCGTGTGTCAACCAAAGTCTGTACAAAAACCTTTCTGGAAACATGATGGCAGCAGGACATAAGTCTGGAAAGCCAAATCTGGGAGAAGGATAAGACTTGTGGGACGATGTCCTCTGGACCGATGAGACTGGAGTTCTCATCGGTACTTGATGAGTAGTCCAGTGGGTACCTTGATCTGTACCCACTGTGAAGCATGGTGGTGGAAGAGTGATGCTGCCCCCACAGAACCTGAGCACCTTGCAGGCATTGACTTGACCAACTCCACTTTAGTCAAAATAAAATAAAAGCTTGAACCTGGATCAGTTCATGTTCTCACTGGCTATTCTCCTCAGAAACCAATAAAATTCTTCACCTGAAATCAGCTGGAAAATTAAACCATAATGTTCCTGACAGCAGGAGCAAACTTCAACAACCTGAAGCAATTAGTTTCCTCTGATCCTGACTGATGGTGTTGAGACCAAAGAAAGTGTCGCATCATTTCATCTTCGTCCTACATTACAATGTTTAAAGTGACTTCTTTAATATTCAGGGGACAAGGTCATTCCTCTGTTCATCTCTCAGTGTCGAGAGTGTCGCTTTTGTAAAAGCCCAAAGACCAACCAGTGTGTCAAAGGATGGTAGGTGGATTTCTTTATTCATGAATTCATCAGATCTTCAATATTTTTACAGTTTAAAAGCCAGACAGTCACTTTTGTTCTCAGGGCCGCTGACCGCTATGATGTGATGGCTTTAGAAGAAACCAGACTGAGCTGTAAGGGGAAGAAGCTGCTGCAGTTTTTGGGGACCAGCACCTTCTCTGAGTTCACGGTTCTTAACCAAATAGCAGTGGCGAAGATCGACCCGGCTGCCCCTCTGGATAAAGTCTGCCTCCTTGGCTGTGGGGTCTGCACAGGGTTCGGCGCAGCAGTCAACACCGCTAAGGTCGAACCTGAAAGTCTTTCTTGGTGCCACGTGGACATGAAAGCGCTATGCATTAAGCTAATGTGAGCGTGTCGTCCTGCAGGTGGAAGCGGGCTCCACCTGCGCCGTGTTCGGTCTGGGAGCTGTGGGCCTGGCTGCAGTCATGGGCTGTAAGTTTGCAGGAGCCAAACGGATCATCGCTGTTGACATCAACCCAGAGAAGTTTGAGAAAGCCAAAGTGTTTGGTGCCACTGAGTTTGTGAACCCCAAAGATCACAGCAGACCCATCAACCAGGTGCTGGCTGAGATGACTGATGGAGGAGTGGACTACTCCCTGGAGTGTGTTGGAAATGTTGCAGTCATGGTGAGGATCATCTGGTACGAGCTTAAAAACTCGATCAAGATGTCTGACGTGCTCTGCTCCTCTGCGCAGCGCAGTGCCCTGGAGTCTTGTGTGAAAGGTTGGGGTGTCAGTGTGCTCGTCGGCTGGACAGATCTGCATGATTTTGCCGCACGACCCATTCAGCTCATCGCGGGCCGTACATGGAAGGGCACCTTGTTTGGAGGTAAGACCAGAAGAGTCAGTCTGAGTGTTTTAGAACCACAGGAAGCAGAGAAAGAGAAGCCCTGAAGCCATCCTGGCATTGATCTGGCTTCAAGTCAGGCTTCAGGCATACCGGCCGGGTCCAAACCTAGATGAGATGTGTGCTTGGGGTCCAAACCCCCAAATAAAGGCGCAAGAGGGGTCAATGTGACCCACCAGACCGCGCTCAGAGTAGAAAACCTGTGGGGACCAAAGGACCCGATCCGTTAAGACCACTGAAAGGTTACATGAATCTGGATTGGTTCATGAATCTGGTTTGGTTCATGTTCAGTTGATGAATCTGGTTCGGTTCATGAATCTGGATCGGTTCATGTTCAGTTGATGAATCTGGTTCAGTTGATGAATCTGGTTCGGTTCATGAATCTGGATCGGTTCATGTTCAGTTGATGAATCTGGTTCAGTTCATGAATCTGGTTCGGTTCATGAATCTGGATCGGTTCATGTTCAGTTGATGAATCTGGTTCATGAACCAGATTCATTAACTGGTTCGGTTAATGAATCTGGATCGGTTCACGAATCTGGTTCGGTTCACGAATCTGGTTTGGTTCATGTTCAGTTCATGAATCTGGTTCGGTTCATGAACCAGATTCATTAACTGGTTCGGTTAATGAATCTGGTTCGGTTCATGAATCTGGTTCGGTTCATGAATCTGGATCGGTTCATGTTCAGTTCATGAATCTGGTTCGGTTCATGAATCTGGATCGGTTTATGAATCTGGTTCGGTTCATGAATCTGATTCGGTACATGAATCTGGTTCGGTTCATGAGTCTGGATCGGTTCACGAATCTGGTTCGGTTCACGAATCTGGTTCGGTTCATGAATCTGGTTTGGTTCACGAATCTGGTTCGGTTCATGAATCTGGTTCGGTTCATGTTCAGTTAATGAATCTGGTTCGGTTCATGAATCTGGTTCGGTTCATGAATCTGGTTCGGTTAATGAATCTGGATCGTTTCATGAATCTGGTTCGGTTCATGAGTCTGGTTCGGTTCATGAATCTGGATCGGTTCAGGAATCTGGTTCGGTTCACGAATCTGGTTCGGTTAACGAATCTGGTTCGGTTCACGAATCTGGTTCGGTTAACGAATCTGGTTCGGTTCACGAATCTGGTTCGGTTCACGAATCTGGTTCGGTTCATAAATCTGGTTCGGTTCATGAATCTGGTTCGGTTCATGTTCAGTTGATGAATCTGGTTCGGTTCATGAATCTGGTTTGGTTCATGAATCTGGATCTCTTCATGAATCTGGTCCGATTCATGAATCTGGATCGGTTCATGTTCAGTTGATGAATCTGGTTCGGTTCATGAATCTGGATCGGTTCATGAATCTGTATCGGTTCATGAATCTGGATCGGTTCATATTCTGTTCATGTGCCTCAGGGTTCAAGAGTAAGGACGGAGTTCCTCAGATGGTGAAAGCTTACCTGGACAGTAAGGTGAAGCTGGACGAGTTCATCACTCACATCATGACTCTGGAGAAAGTCAATGAAGCCGTGGAGCTGATGAAGAACGGCCAGTGGTTCGTTCTAATTAACACCAGACAGAAGCTCTTCTGTTGTTCAAACCTTCCAGCTTTTCTTCCCATCTCGTCTCTTTTTGCTCCACAGCATCCGGACGGTCCTGAGAGTTTCTCCTTGAGTCATCAAAGCTCCTTTCAAATGTTCCCTCCTCCTGCCAGGCTGTTCACAGGATGCAGCTGACGGTTCATCTGTCCTTCCTGATGATTACATCTGGAGTCATGAAACATTTGGAGCAAATAAAATCACTTAACCTGAATGTTAAAGCTAAGAGTTGTTCTTTTTTCTGTCAGTTATTTTTCCTTATCTAAATTTATTCCACATCTGTTCTCCTATCAGAACCTTCATCACTTTCACATCGTTTTGTTTTTAATGCATAGAATATTAAGTAAATAACATCACATCACTCTTCAGCAGACAAATGATCCACAGTTCTCCTGTTTCCCTTCCTTGGTAATAAAAAACCCTTTCTGCTCCAGGTAGTTCTTAAGTGTTTATTACATTTCAGCATCTTTATGAGTTGTGTCTTTTAGAAAAGGTAATTATTAACCTATATGACTCTAATTCTGCTAATAAGTCTTTGTGTTGCGTGTTGATGTTAACAAGTTGTTGCAGCTGATTGAACCAGACAGATTTCAACTAAAACAGCAGAGAACCTGAAACCTGAAAGGCAACAGGAAGCTTGTTGTTCCTTCAGCTGAGGCTGACGTCTGAAACACAAAGGCAGGAACATCCAGGAAGATGTCAGAGCTCCTCAGCAGAAAGGAATCTGGCTTTAAAATTAAAAATACTCAAAGAAATCAGAGACAAATGAGCAGAAACATGGACTGACCTGAAGTGGCAGCAGTGTGGTGGAGAGAATCTGACCCGGGGTCACAGAGTTCCAGCCGGGTCAGTAGAACCAGCCGGACCGCCTGGTTCCTCAGGCTGAACCTGACTGTGTTGAGCACAGATTAAATCTTCTATTGTCCAGGAGACACAGTGATCATGCTGTTTGTGCCTCAGTGTCGGGAATTCTGGAAGAGTCCCAAGACCCACATGTGTCAGCGGTACGGAGCTCATCGCTTTCCCTTCATTGCATCATCATGTGTTCATTAGGCTGCAGAAATGAATTCATGATGTGGAGCTGTGAGCTCCAGGATCAGCTGAAGGGGCAGGAAGCTGCTGCAGTTCCTGGGAACCAGCAGCTTCTCTGAGTTCACCGTGGTGAAGGAGATTTCTGTGGCCAAGATCGACCCGGCTGCACCATCTGCACAGTCAGTACCTACAGGGTTTCTGTTGGTATCGGGATTAGAGCTGCTGCTGACTGACTCACCTTTGACTGTACCTGTGTCAAGTGGTAAAAGGTACAGGGACAAGTTAAATATATCAATATATTTCTATTTCTTTTCCTTAATTCATTAGATGCTACGTCTGTAGCTAAGCTAACTTTGCTGAATGGTTGATAATCTCACAGTCTACTCACCTCTTGGAGAAAAACTGGGTTATAAATTCACACTCTTGTCTTTTTCTCTCTCTTATCTCTATTTTTTGAAAACCTGACTTTATTATTTTGCAGCGCCCCCACAGGCCAGGAGGGGAACAGGTTGGTTTGACTCAGGGAACCACAGCAGCTGCAGGTGGAGCAGATGATGGAGTTCTGGTTCCAATCCAGCAGAGTTTACTGGACTGTCAGGGGAAACCAGCAGAGCAATCCTCCAGTCTGTTGAACTGTTCCTGCCTTCAGGCTTCAAGGGAAGGACGGCGTTCCTCAGATGGTCAAAGCTTACCTGGACAGGAAGCTGATGGTGGACCAGTTCATCTCCCACAACCTGAGGCTGGACCAGATCAACGAAGCCGTGGAGCTGATGAAGAACGGCCGGTGGTCCGACCCAAAGCTCTGCTCAGATTAACTCCATATTCATTTTCATGGGTGAAAATCTCCTGATTGTGACTTTTTTCTGTTATTCTGTGCTGATTGTTTCTACTCAGTACAACCATTGCAGGTTCAGGAGGCTGTAGACTCCAAACCTGCTACAGAAAAACCTTACAATGGACATTTTATTGGAAAAAAAGAACTGAACACACAGAGTCGGTTTATTCCGATTTAGCTGAATTCTGCAGATTAAATCTCATTTTGTCAGATTTGAAATGTTCTGTCTGGTTCAGGAAACCTGAAGCATGCAGACAAATAAAAAAGTCTGAAACTGAACTCAGGATAACAGTAAATATGTAGAATCAGGGCAAATATGAGCATAAAGAAATACAGGTTAGTTATTAAAAACAATCGAGCTGAGAATAGTAAATGCAATATGCATGAATATTTGTGCTTAGAAAAGTGGATAAAACTTCATGCATGGAGGGCAGATGTCCATCAGATATTATTTTAGCTTCCCACCATCTGGACGGGGTCAAAGGTCATCCCAGCACAGTTGCAGCTCTCCTCTCCTGATATCTGATTATTTTCTGCTCTTTTATTTGAGAGGTTTCAAATTTCTCAACTGCCATCAATTTGTTTTATTTAGAGTGAAAAAGTGTGTAATAAAACAAATAATCACTCTGGACGCGTTGATGCTTGCTGTATTTGGGCCGATGTTGGACTGTTCTTAATGCACCTTCAACTTACACATTTCCATATTGTTACGTTCCGCTACCCTCACCCCGGCTCGCTCTTATTCTCTATCACTGGTTACGGGAGAGTAGGGCCGCAACACTAAATGATAAGGATGTAGACCAAAAGAAACAGAAGAGAATAACCAAACGGGCACCTGACGGAACACAAAGTGTGGTGGGGGGCTTACCTTAGGCGTCCAATCAGAGTTCCTACTCCAGCGAGCCCTCCCGATCCATCGTCCATCAGACGCTCCGTTTAATAGTTTATATATATTTTTTTGTCTTTAAATGTGTAGTTTTCCTCTTTTCCTAAAAACGCACCTCTCGTGATTTCATCAGTGGTTGGTCTTGGCAGGCTTGTAGCTCCCCGGTGCTATATTTCTTTAGTGTCCAGCCTGATGTCCAAAAACAAATCAAAACAAAAGCAAACAAACTTCATCCCGGCCAAAAACGTCCGACGCTCCCCTCTGGGTGGATCCATCCCGAGGTGAAGGTTCTCTTTTCCGTCCAGAACCTTCCCGCACCGTACCTTCAATTAATTTTCTTTCAAAAACTCCGCTGCTGCCACAGCTTCGTACACGCCACCATCACTCATCACACTCATCACCCTCATCACTCATCACACTCATCACTCATCACATTCATCACCCTCATCACATTCATCACACTCATCACTCATCACACTCATCACTCATCACACTCATCACTCATCACACTCATCACTCATCACCCTCATCACCCTCAGGTGCGCCACGAGCCCAATTAAAACACTTGAGCTGGCAGTGCCCCACCCCCACCGGTGAACCGTCAAAGGTGCCAATAACAAAATAAAATTTTTTTAAAAATAAATAAACAATCGGGAGACGGAAGGAAAATAGGAGCATGTAACAATATTCACAGATTTCTCACAGAACTGAGAGATCGAGGCGTTTTTATACTCCAGTCTGTCTGTTTTCTGATGCAGATCTCTTGATCTGCTTGCAGTGAACTAATGGGAGAACAAACAGGATCTGGAACATTTCATCTCTTACTTCCACATTTTTCCAAATCCAAATTCCTCCCTGACTTTCCAGGTCTCCAGGTTCATTTAACTGCACATTTCCTCTTGATGCAAAACAGCCAATAACACAAATAACAATTGACATGATAATTCCTCTTCAACAAAAAGCAATTAATTTGTGCTCCAACCTGTTTTTATTCTAAGACCAGAGTTTTATTTCTCTGCTGAAATAAAACTAAAACCACAGCAACGCTGATCCAATACTTTCATTTGAGGGACAAACAAAGTGTTTTAAATGGAAATATTGTCCAAATCCTCTCTGGTTTGATGCAGCCTGTTGGCTTTATGGAGAACAGAGAAATGAAATCATCACATTTTGACGCGTGTTGATCAGACCTCCAGCTCTGGCAACGATTTTATTCTAAAAATCTTTAAACTGTTTGTTTGAATTGTAACAGAGATAATCTGGTCTGACCTGAGCAGGTTAAAGTCCCAGCCTTCATCTGAGCCGCTGACATTTCCCTTCAGCAGGACAGATGGCCACAGCTGGAGAGGTAAGCTGTTTCACCGCCTCAAAGTTTGGCCATATTTAGTGTCTCAGTCATTTTGACAACTAGTTTTACATTTTTCTGTAAATATTTGTACGTCTGGGTCAAAGTTTTCACCCTGATTTGTTACATAATGCAATGTTTGGATAAAACATTTCAAACTGTTTAAAATGTTTTTTAAAGAAGCAAAGTAAGAAATGCAGAAGTAAAACAGCTAAAAGCTGCATCCAGTGAAATGATGTTTACTGCTGAGTCGACGTTAAACTGCAGGTTGTGTAAGAGCTTGTCTCGTGTTGCTGCTGTTAGTGCGCTAGATGTTTGGAAATTAGATTTTCCATCTACTTTTGTAGCACATGAGCCAACCTGCCATTGAGGGGAGTCTTTAATAAACCTAGAGGTTTGCACAAAAATGTGTAAATTTTGTCTTTAGTTCAGTTTTACTTTGCTTCTGGTGAATAAAGCTGAAATTGTTTCAGCGCCTGCTCAGGAAAATGCAAAGACAAACTTTTCATGGTTGCCCAACACGAAGCGCCGCGGCTTTAGGAGACGCAGCGACTTTCACCTTCAGCTGCGAACCTCATGTTAACAAACTAAATCCCCTTCTAGTGAAATCACTTCAAATCATAAATCCGACATAAAAAAGGACAAAAAATAGCAAACAAAACAATTAGTGAGGTTAGATTCAAGGTCAGGGTCACAAGTTTACCTTCTTTTTTAAGCAAATGTTATATTTTTAGGTTACATATTTACAGGAAGCTGCGCAGTGGCGCGGTTGGTAGCACTGTTGCCTTGGGTTCAATTCCCGGCCCGGGGTCTTTCTGCATGGAGTTAGCATGTTCAGCTAGTTGCTGATGCTGCTAACGGCTGTGAGGTTCAGAGGTTTTTGCCCGTCTGCAGGTCATCAGGTGCAAGGCAGCAGTAGCCTGGGAGTTCAACCAGCCTCTGGTGATAGAAGAGGTTGAGGTGGCGCCGCCTCAGGAGAAGGAGATCCGGATCAAGGTCAGATGTGAATAATAAAGCTAGAATCATCTGAGTCTTTATGAACTCTGACTGTCGTTACTTTCATTGTGTCGTTTCCTCTGCAGATCGTGGCAACAGGAGTGTGTCAGTCAGATCTGTACTTCCTGTCCAAATGTCATAATCAGAAGGTTTTCCCAGCAGTTTTTGGCCATGAAGCAGCCGGTGTGGTGGAGAGCATCGGATCCGGGGTCACAGAGTTCCAGCCGGGTCAGTAGAACCAACCAGACCGCCTGGTTCTGCTTTAGCTCTGCTGAATCTGACATGTTGGTGATCCAGGAGACACGGTGATCCCGCTGTTCATGCCTCAGTGTCGGGAATGCCGCCTCTGCAAGAGTCCCAAGACCAACCTCTGCGTCAACGGGTGTCCGCTCGTCTTCCTCTCATTTGCAGATCTTATTGGTGTTTTTATTAGTTTATAGATCAATACGAAACTAATGAATCATATGCTGTGTTCAGGTCGACCGGTCAAATTGATGAGCGGAGCTTTGAGAGCTCCAGGATCAGCTGCAGGGGCAGGAAGCTGCTGCAGTTCCTGGGAACCAGCAGCTTCTCTGAGTTCACCGTGGTGAAGGAGATTTCTGTGGCCAAGATCGACCCGGCCGCGCCGCTGGACAAGGTCTGTCTGATCGGCTGCGCCATCTGCACCGGGTACGGAGCGGCCGTCAATACCGCCAAGGTGCCCAAACACGACGCTCACTGTCCAGACCGCTCAGGTTAGAGAGGGAAACCGTCAACGGCTTTTATCCGTGGCCTCCAGGTGGAAGCGGGCTCCAGCTGCGCCGTGTTCGGTCTGGGAGCCGTGGGCCTGGCTGCAGTCATGGGCTGCAGGGCGGCAGGAGCCAGCAGGATCATCGCCGTCGACATCAACCCGGAGAAGTTTGAGAAAGCCAAGCTGTTGGGAGCCACTGATGTGGTGAACCCCAACGACCACAGCAAACCCATCCAGCAGCTGCTGCAGGAGATGACCGGAGGCGGAGTGGACTTCTCCTTCGAATGCATCGGGAACGTGGAGGTCATGGTGAGGTCATGGTGAGGGTCAGGGTCTCACGGTGTGTGAATGACGCGGGCGGACTGATGAGTGATGCGTTTATGTGCAGCGCAGCGCCTTGGAGTCGTGCGTTCCCGGCTGGGGGGTCAGCGTGATCGTCGGCTGGACGGACATGCAGAACTTCAGCGCCCCGCCCATCCAGCTCATGACTGGACGGAAATGGACGGGAACTCTGTTTGGAGGTGAGAGACGAACCTCCGCGATCAGAACCAGCAGCTTCTGGAGTTAGCGTTAGCATTAGCTAACCGCCTCACATCAGGTGACCCTGATTAACCAATCAGAAACTCCCGAAGCCATGACATCATCACTGTTTTAATAAATCATAATAATAAACTTCTGCATTAGTAACAATTTAATGCAGAATTTTCTAATTAATTTTAGTGCCTAACAACAATAAATAATTTTGTATGGAGGTTTAAAGGTGTTGGTAAATATGTGGTTTCAGATTTCTTTTGGTTATTTTTCGTCATGCTCAGCCCCCCGTGTGTTTCAGTCTGCACACGGCCCTGTTCTTAAAGGGACGGTACCTGATGATGCTTCCTCTGCCTCAGGGTTTAAAGGGAAGGACGGCGTTCCTCAGATGGTCAAAGCTTACCTGGACAGGAAGCTGATGGTGGACCAGTTCATCTCCCACAACCTGAGGCTGGACCAGATCAACGAAGCCGTGGAGCTGATGAAGAACGGCCGGTGGTCCGACCCAAAGCTCTGCTCAGATTAACGCCGCAGACGTTCATTCATGTCCTGACTGGATGTTTGTGTGTCTCCGCAGCATCCGGGCCGTGCTGAGAGTTTCTCCTCAGTGACGTCGTCCAGCGTCTGTCCAGCGTCTGTCCAGCGTCTGTCCAGCGTCTGTCCAGCGTCTGTCCAGCGTCTGTCCAGCGTCTGTCCAGTTTCCATCCTGCTGCCACATGTTAGAAAATAAACGAGCTGATCTGGATTCTGCCTTGGATCGACTCTATGTTTCTAGTTCTAGTTTGATCTTTTGCAGAACGAATCTAGAAGCTAATTTCTTGTTTTGTCTTCAGGCAAATCTTGGATATAATAATCTTGTGAACAGTCTGATAATAATCTGAAAGATGAAATGTGATCTTTGTCAAACCGATGATAAAGTAAAACTTCACTAAACATTCTTCTTTTAATTTTTTATTATTTCTTTGATTATTGAGTTCAACTATTTGTTTCTTTTATTATTACGGCTTTATTATCGTAAAACTTTTTGTATTATTTGGACTTTCTGTCGTAAAATTTTATCCTTGTAATTTTATCACTTTACTCATTACGACTTTATTCTAGTAAGATTATGACTTCATTCTCATATTTTTTTCTTAGTCTTGCCCTAAAACTCTGTTATTCTTTAAGATTAAAAACTGCTGTTAATGCGTAACAATATTTCCACAGCTTTAGCAAGAGCTGCAGAAATGTCTAAATTGTCTTTCAATCATAAATATATGAAGATGATTTTCCAGCTGTGAAGTTTTTCCAACCAGTTTCTCCTCAGCAGTCACAGGGTTTGCTTCTACCTGGGGCCGGCCCAGCGATGTCATAAAGCAGAGATAAACCTTCACCTGGTTCAGAAATAAATCATTTACAGACATTTTGCTCTCAAGCCAAAGTTCATCTCCTCCAACCTGATAAGCAGCAAAGCAAATTAAATCCTTGGCTGAAAATACTGGAAGTTTCATCAGGTTGATCAGCGGAGAGAAGAATGAAGCTAAAAACTCATTAAAATCCTTCACATGGAAACAAGATTTATTGTTTTATAACGGCTTCGATCCTCACTGAGAGAAAATAAAGGTTCAATTAAATGGCTTGTTTAAGGTCCGACCGAACCGAACCGATCCGACCGGACCCGAACCGAACCGATCCGACCCGAACCGACCCGATCCAATCCGAACCGACCAGACCCGACCGAACCGAACCGAACCGATCCGACCCGAACCGAACCGAACCGACCCGACCCGATCCAATCCGAACCGACCAGACCCGACCGGACCCGAACCGAACCGACCAGACCCGAACCGAACCGAACCGAACCGATCCGACCCGCCCCGCCTGATAACAGCTGCAGGTTAAAGTCCCTGCTCGTTTCGCCGTCAGATTGGACGGATCCGCTTCTTTTCCTTCGCTGCTGCAATCATCTGCTGCTGGGTTGGAATCAATCAATCAATCAATCAATCAATCAATCAATCAATCAATCAATCAATCAATCAATCAATCAATCAATCAATCATCTCTGCAGGAATAATGTCCACAGCTGGGAAGGTGAGAGGAATCACACACAACGCCGTGGACCGGTCAGTGTTCGGATAACTAACTCAATTTCTGTTTTCATGATTTCATTTGACAAGCGGACCGAGCCGGAAGTTCTCTCCGAACCGAACTTTGTTTTCTAAACTTTTCTAAATCTGATCATGAAACCTTCACACAGAAAGTCTGGTTCTGGTTCTGGTATGAAACTAAATGATTCAGTAAATGTTTAAAGGGCCAGTCCGCCCAGTTCCACCAACCTTTAATCTGGATTAAAACAGCAACTAGAACATTCAAACCAAACAGCTTTTTAAGTTTTTCCTTTCTGAATAACATTAGCATAACCAATAATGATCCGGCATGAACATTATCCAAAATATACAATACAAATCTATCTATTTCTACCAGGTAGGAAATGTTTGAAATAATGTGTCAATTAAATTATTAAAAGTTTAAATAAATAAATGTTTGAGGATTTGGGAAAGAAACAAGATCATTCTGACGTTAATCTCAGAATTCAGACTTTATCTAAAATAAATAATTTTGTACATCAGTTGTTAGAAAAATGTTCTGGTGGTTTAAAACCTGATAATGTTTCATACTTTATAAGTTAAGAAATGAACCTTTGACCCCTTCATGACATTATTTACTTATTAGACTCGACTGATAGGATCTGATTAGTCAGTCTGATAAGTTATAAATAAATAATGAACAACTTTTCAGTTGATTGTTTCCATTATTCCTTCACTCTGAATTTATAATCAACATTAGAAGAATTATTTTATATTTAAGTTCTATCAACCTGTATGAAGCCACAGCTTTAAACTCAAACCTTACAAAATAAACAGGAACAAAATGTTTTCATGAAATGTATTTATTACGATAACATACAATCCGATATTCAGCCCATGTTTGGGGAATCATGAAAAAATATTCCAATAATTTAAGTACAGTGATCCCTGGTTTTTCGCGAGTTACGTTCCAAAAAGAAGCCGATGAAATCCGCGAAGTAGAAACCTTTATTTCTTAATTTTTTCTTCACGAACTGAAGGTTTCATATTGCTGAGATCAGCACCGAGTCACTGGATCAGAACGGGAGAAAATG
>CAEFZX010023589.1:0-69991 GCA_903066825.1 Alfaro cultratus | reverse complement strand
TAGTTGTTTTTCGTCTTCCCAGAAATATATTTTTATCACATAATGCTCGATAAAAATGTCCAGGAAATGTAACAAAACAAAAAATTGCTGATGATATCAAGATCAACGTCAGAAATCAATTTTAGAAGAGTTGCTTTTATTTTGAAAAGCTCCACCGGAAACGTTTTAGTGAACGAAACCATAAGTAGTATGTGAGAGGGGGGTGTGCACAGTTATGGTTTCGTTGAACTAACGAATAACATACAACTTTATACGGTTTGTTCATTTTAAGACCGTTAATGGCGGTATAAGAGATAATAATGTTGAGCTTACGATTAAATTTTGTGCTGTATATTAGCAGCTAAATCATGCGACTAGAGAAAGCCCATTTCCGGTTTGTGAAGCGCCAAAACAGAAACATCTGTTTACGCCGAGTTAATTACAGACGCTTGAAGGAGGCTCAGAGAAAACAGGTGGACATGTTTTTTTTTCGTAAATATAGCGTTAATGTAGCAAATCGAGCTGCTAGGAGCAGAGTCTGTCAACTGTAAACTATCGAAGCTAACAAGTTAATTTATTACTAGTTCCCGAGAGGAAAGTTTTTCTTCTTGAGGTTTCAGTTTTATTTTTATTTATTTATTTTTACTTTTCCAACCCCAAATCTAATTCAACCCAAATGTAGGTTGAGTTCTGCTTGAAATTGACCTTAAATAGGAAAACAAAACGTGTCTGAACCATTTTTTTTTGTTATGCCACTTTCTTCTCTGTTGCCTTATTCGATATTACATCATATTTGATGTATTTTATTTCAAGGTAATGCAGCCCAGTGAAGTAGAAGGAAACGTTTCACGTTGATCCAGTGTTTATTATAAAACCTCCACTTTGCTGCAATCACTGCTGCAAGTGTTTTGGTGAGTTTCCGTCATTGTTGCACATAAAGACTGATATCTTTGCCCATTCTTGGCCAAAACGTTGAAGCTCAGTGAGATCGGATGGAACTTCAGTCTTTGATTCTCTAATAGATGTAGGTTGTAACATTAACTGGGTTTTTCTAACACATGAATGCGCTTTGACATATCATGATTGTTGCTCTGTCTGTATGTTTATGGTCATTGTCCTGCTGGAAGGTGAGCAGGGAGGGATCTGCAACCTTTACAATCCTAAAAAACAATTTTTGCTTTTTTTGTTGTCATTTCTAACAGGCCTTCTGATAGAATGCATTTTCATTAAAAAAAATATTTTTTTTTGGCCAGAATGTACTTTATTGTAATGAATGAATGCTTAATTTAAAAGTCATTTAACATAGTGCACCATGATGCTTCGATATGAGTTCCTCTTGAGACCTTCACTGATCAACTGGATTTATGAAATTACTCACACATGGTCTATACTAATTGGGTCCCTTTGAATGTAACAGTTCGCACTGGGTTTTATTGTAGGGAGTGAAAGTAAAAGGGGGGGAATATAAATGAATGCATGCAGCACTATGTAGATTTTTATTTGTAAAAAAAAAAAAAAATTTACCATTTACTTCTTCACAAATATGCACCCCGTAGTGTTGGTCTATAAGGGGTATGAATACTTTTCTTGATAAATCTTGCAAAAAAGGCTAAATGATAAAAAAAATAAAAATAAATCTAATCTGAGAAACTTCTTTAAGTTTTGTTGCTGTCTTGTTATTACAGTAGAGGATAGGATCAAAGTTTTTAAAAGTCTCATTTTAAAAAGTAAAAGCTGTGAATTTTCTCACTGAAGGAAAATCTGTTTTACTCATTTAAAATGTTACATGTTAACTCGCCAAAGCCACTCATTGTCATTGTTTACCAACACTTAGCAATTTCTTCCAAGGCCATTTGAACTCTGTTTTCTTCTTATTTTGGGATTATGCTGTTAAGGCAGAAAATTGTGCAAAAACTCCTTTTTCTTTGCAGACTCATTGAATTGCATATAAGTGGTTACCAGGAGCTAAGGATGAGCAGGTGGGGTGAGAGGCTGAAGAAGGTGGAGCGGCTGGCTCAGTCGTTTCAGCAGAACCCCTTGACGACGCCGTACAAACCTCGGCTGTGGCCGTACCAGCCCTCCTCTGTCTGGAAACTCTTCCCTCGACAAAACCTGGCCATCAGCTTCGCTCACAGCTGCAAAGAGGTACCTCTTTAATGAGCAGCATGTAGTTTACTCTGTGTGTGGAGCGGAAGCAGCTAATTAGTGTCATTTGTTTGATTTACAGGCTGTTCATGTTTTTGCACTTGAAAAAGAAAAAGCTTCATTGGGTCAAAGGATTTACCTGGTCACAAGTTACAGCGAACTGTGGCATTATCATAGGTAGTATACATGAATGTTTTTGCTACTGACTTTCTGTTGTTTTTGTCTTTTTTACCTAACTAAAATCTTAAATGACCGTTTATACCTCTACATTTTCTAGGGTGTACCCACAGTCCTTGATGCATTGTTATGAGGTGATACCAGAGGGGGCGGTGTGTAAGCTGTACTTTGACTTGGAATTTCACAAACCCTCAAACAAAGGGTCTGATGGGAACTCTATGGTTTCCCTGTTCATCAAGGTTGGCAACATTTGAATGTTCAGACTTGTTAACATTCATATCATGCAGTTTGCTTAAGGTCCTACTGTACTTTCAACGGTGTTTTGTCTATATTGAAAATTTTTCTTTAATCAAAGTATTTGTTGAATTCTTTTATTCAATTGCTGATAAGAGAATAAGCATCATAAATCAACAATAAATGAAGTGAGAATTTTTTATAAAGAAGCTCAATGTGAAGCTTAATAATAGTGCCATGCTGTTTCATTCCTAAGCCACTGGCCACATCATTAGGATCGCCTTACTAGTACTGGGTTAGATCCTCTTTTTCCTTCAGCTCTGCTTTAATTCTTCATGGCATTGCCTCAATATGGTGTCATAAACATTCCTCAGGAATCGTGGTCCATATTGACATATGGACATAGTGGCATCACTAAAATCCATGCTACAATTTTCTAATTTCTCCACATCTCAAAGGAGCTTGATCAGATTTGAAGCAGGTGATTGTGGAGGCATTTTGGAGTACAGGGAACTCATTATTTTCAAGAAACTAGTTTAGTTTGATTTTAGCTTTGACAGACATAACACTGGTGGAAGTAAGCATCAAAAGTTGGAGACTTTGTTCGTAAAGGGACCACAACAAAACTCAGTTTGTGGCACTTGAACTGGGCTCAACTGGTACTAAAAAGCTAAAGTGTGCCAAGAAACCAACCACACCATTACATCACCACCAGCAGCTTGAACCATTGATATAAGGCAGAATGGATCCATTATTTCATTTATTTTATGCCACAAGAGGACTCCACCATTTAAATGTTGCATCTGGAATCAAATTTCTTTGGACCAAGCAATGTTTTTCAGTTCAATTATTGTACAATTGTGGAATCTACCCTCAGTTTCCTGCAAATACAGGAAACTGTAGTCACAGGAATCTGACAGGTGTGGCTTTCAGTATGATCTTTTGCTTCAGCCCATCTGATGGAAAGTTTGACCTGCTGTATGTTCAGAGCAGTTATTCCACATATTGTTATTTGTAACGAGTGGCGCTACACTTGCCTTTCTGTCATGTGGAACCAGACTCCCTGTTGGCATTCTCGTACATGCAACTGAAGAGTTCTGAATATTTTTATAAAACCCAAACAATAATTGATTGTGATGGTCATGTGCTATCAGACGTTTCAGAAATATTCACACCAAGAAAATGCACTAAAATCCAATTTTTTCCTCATCGATTTGAACTTCATCAAATTGTCTTCCCCAGCATTCAGTTGCTGCCTCGCGATTGGCTGTTTGTTGGAACAAGCCGATAAACAGGTGTATCTAATAAAGTGGCCCCTGAGTATGTTGCCTAAACATTGCCTTTGTTGGTGTGTGTTGGCAGTATGTCTGCGACAAGTTGGTGGACGTTTATGGGATTGAATGCTCTGTGAAAAATGTGCTGAACCTGGACTCCAGCACGGAGGAAAAGTTCAGTCGACATCTTATCTTCATGCTACAAAACGCAGCTTTTAAAGACAACATCCATGTCGGTATGTCGAGCCTCAGATGGAGACCATGAAATGGGGGTTTTCCTTTGATTATTGATCTGATATTCCTTATTATTATCTTTTAGGTAGATTCATCCATGCTATTCTTCAACCCGTAATAAGCAAGCTCAAAAGCAACAGCCGTCTTCATAAAGGGGACATTTCACTGACAGACTACAGACAGTCCGTTTTCTTTTTAAGACTTGTCAAAATAAATTTCCACTTGTCATAACCTTGGATAATTCTTCTTCTTCTCATTGCAGGACAAATATTGATTCTGAACTAGCTCAGAGTCCAGATACGAAAAGGCAGAAACAGGAAGTGAGAGATCTCAGCTTCCTGCTGGTGAAAAACAAGGACGGTCGTAACGGTCTTTTTGTTGATCTGGGTGAGACCAACCAGTGTTTTATTTAAAAAAAAACAAAAAAACAAACTAAAATAAACAAATCACTCAATATTAAATTGGGTGGGAATAGGGCCAAAATTAAAAAATAAATCATCACCTCAAGTTGTAGTTTTTAAATTAGATTATAAGAAACCTTTCCCAGAAGACCAAAGAGCTCTGGAGGGTTTGCAAGGTGAAAACAGATGATGATCATTAAAAGCTTTAAAGTCAATCAAATGAACTTTAAAAGAATCTTGTTGGCATCGTTACATTTTTTGCATTTCTTTTTATGAATAAACACTAGAGTAATAAGTCTAAGGAAAATTTTTGTATAAGTTTTATATCTTAAATGTCTGGATTTTGCTAGTATGAATTTCCACAAACAGGTGTGTACACCAAGAACAGGAACTTTCGGCTGTACAAGTCCTCAAAGATGGGGAGGAACGCAGCATTCACCGTGGCTGAAGACAACCAGTTCACTGCCAAACCTACTAAAGAAAAGTCTGCGGAAGAAAATGTCTTCCTGGCATCTTTAGTGTGTAATGTCAGGTACATTTGAGCTTTTGAAATGTTTTAAACTTAAAAATTTCAGTTTCTAAGTGGACCGACACTTGTTTGGACCGACACTTCGTTGTTTTTTTTTATTAGTTTCACGGGCCAGAGGATTCTTACATGGGATGCCCCAGAAACAAAAGAAGTTAGGAGTCCAACAGAACAAAGTCAGCTGGGACTCGATTCAAATCAAGGTAATTCCAAACTTAATTTATTTAACAATATTTCTTTTCTCCATATCACACAAATCATTACTCCCTGCTGTGTGTTGAACATCTGCTAAACAGTGAAGTTGGAAAGTCTTTGATAGTTTCTTTCCCCTTCAAAATGGTAAATATTCCTTGTTTTATATTTCAGAAGTTTCCTAGATTGGATGAATGCATTGAGCAAACGGTGCAAAGTGTTATGTTTTTTTTATAATTACTTTGAATACTTTCGCTCAAAACTGCTTTTTTATTTCTGACAGGCACATTTTCTGGGTGCCTGTCCTCTCCTTACAAAGAAGTGGACAATTTTGTGTTTACCTTGGTCAGAAAGGATGGGGTTCAGGGAAGTAAGTCTGATCACAAGAGGCACTTCTGAAAAACCTGTTTACTTCTCAAATAATAACAAACAAAAAAATCTTTCTACACATCTTTTGAAAATTTAATTTCTTCTAATTAAATTTGAGCAGAAATTCAATTTAATCCCTTAAATTAGCTTTAGATTAGTTTTTTTTAAATTAGTTTTTTTTATTATAGAAGGGAAATGTCTCTTACCTTTGGTTTATAATTTCTGGAATAAAATCTTGCACCACCATGTTATAATTTAAGTATTTGGTAGGTTTTTCAACATTAAGTTGTTACCATGTTGTCAGGGACGTTCTTGGGGCCCAGATCTCTGAATCTGTCTTCCTGAACTCACCAGGCATTCGACGATGGAACTACTTTGCTGCAGACCAACTTCTTGTCTATGACATTGCCAAATACCGCTGGTGTGAAAATGTGAGCAGGTTCCATAAGAGCAACAACATCATGTAAGTATGACACCTTGCTTCCAGGTCTGAGTGCTGTCTGTGGGCTGCTATTGTTCTCATTTGGCCGCCTCCTCCTCTGCAGGATTGTCGTGGACCTTAAAGAGGAGGTCTGGTACCAGAAGTGTCATGATCCAGACTGCAGGAACTTCAGGTCCTCAAGTATGACGCAACCTTTTTTTTTGGATGGAAAATTTCAAAATAAAAGTATATATGAAGGAAGAAGTTGTAAAGTGGTGATGGAAGCATTTTCTGTTGCAGGTTTCCCACTTCCACAAGAGATCTGTGTCAGCTACATCCTGACTCTGGTGAGTTCATATCAACCTGTGTTGCAGCAAATGAATAACAAAGCAAAAGACTTTTTGTATTTGTATCAGAGTTAGCATGTCTTCTTTCTCCCTGACAGGATGAGGAGGATCAGGTGTACCTAATGGACGACACTGGCAACATTGAACCCAGCCAGGCCCCAAACAGCTCCATGCATTCGACAGAGGAGACTCCTGAAGTGTGGGGAGATGAGCAGGACGAGCGTGAATTTTTAAAGAGCCTGAATGATTTTGAACAAAGAAGTACTGAGATCTCAGATGAGCTTCTACTCACATGCGTGGCAGACTTTGACTCCTAGCGGGCGACTAAGATCGGTGTTTCCAGTCGCCTCAGCAGAACATACTCCGAAACAAATCATAGATAGTTTAAAACAACTTCTCATTTATTTTCACTCAGGATAAATAAATGGTAGTAGAAGACTATTAAAAGACACACATACTGCAGTCACTTTAATGTTCTTATAACTTAATTAATGCGCAATAATCTGTTTATTAAATGTTTCTGAAGTCCAAACAGAATTGCAGATTTTATAGATTTATAAACAAAAAGTGTCCTATAAAATGATAAACACAACAGAGAACGTCACAAAAATGTTGAAAGATATTTTATTTGACAACAATCCAATGCTTTCAAAGAAAATTTTATTCCCCACCCCATTTTTTATACAAGAGACATAAAAATGCAGCAGAGCTTATAATGTCAAGGAGATATGATATATTGAGCTGTGCAGAGAATGGCTCTAAATTGAAATTAGACATTTTGTTTTTAGGCAACTTGAAGATTTCTGACCATCACACAAAGACTTCTGAGTTAACTATGCTGTCTTCCAGAAAATCATCACAAGACAACATGCTCCTTCTAAACATGTAATATATATACTTTATATATATATATATATGTATATATATATATATATATATATATATATATATATATATATATATATACAAGCTTAAAACACTTTTATCTTGAAACCTGTGGCATCTATTTTGTTTTTTATAAAACTTTAAAATTGATATAGGAAAGTACCATTTTAGTAAATATTAGCAGCACATCTTTAAAATTTACCACAATTTCAAGTTTTCACCAATTTCACCAACTCAAAATAAACAAAATGAACAGAAATACTATAAATCCCTTCCTTTAAAGATATTTCAGTTTATAATTTCTATTTTCTAAACTGTTCCTTATTAAAAACATTTAATCAGTAAAGCTGTTGAGGTGAACTGTTGTCTTGAGTTAATTGGTTTAATGCTACTATCCTGCGTTTTCATACTTTTGTATGTGAATAAGAGGAGCTGAACATTTACAAAGACGCCACATTTGATCCACTGCATTTTATTATCAGTCCTCAAAAAAGTAGTTACTGTTGTTTCATGCTTCAAGTTATGTGGTTTATTTTTTTTCTGTCAGAAGAGTTGATTTTTGCCATCAGAGGAAGGTCAGAAGCAACACAAGCTATTTAGGTGACATGTTGAGAAATGTCTGAGACAGAACAAGTAACAGATCATATTACAGCAAAGATGTTCTCTTTTATCCTTTTGTGTTTTCAACCTCTTCGAACTTGATCTTTGGAAACCTCTGTGCTAATCATGACTAACATCTTAAGTCAGTCATGTGTTATTTTTTAAGAGATGTCTCTGCTTGTACAATACAGCTACATTAACTATTTTACATGCACTATACAAAAACAAAGGCACATGAACCCTAACAGGCTCTTAACTAAACTTCTCTTTATACATCCTAACCAACTCCACCCTTCTGCCTTCAATGCTGAGACACACAGGAATGATGGAGATTATAACTACAGAGTCTCAGACATGCTCATCTGCATACAAGTATAGTTTTCCAGCACAAAAAAAAACTATTTACAGGCATGGTGATCACATTAAATACCAACTTAAATAGCTCCCCAAATCATTAAATAGCTTGGCATATAAATAGTTGTGGTTGAGTCAATGTAAAAGCACTTCAGAATATTTTGTCCTAGAATAAAAAAGTCTAAACTTTTTTTAGTTGCTGAAATTTTCTGGCAGTGAAGGCATGAGAAGTTCAGGTTTCTGTTTTCTAGAGTTCTGTGCAATTTTTCATGTATTAAGTTGACATTCATTGCCCTATTTGTTTTGACAGAACTACAAAATTACTTGAATTAGACAAGGTAGACAAAATACACAGAATCTTCTCAAGAAGCGGTTGTTTGCATGGCCAAGCTGTGGTAGTTACTTGGTTCCAGCTCACATTTTGATTTTGGCGTAAAGTTCATCAATCTGCTCTCTGAAGTGACTCCGGAGCTCGTTCCTCTTGGCCTTCAGGGTGGGTGTCAGCAGACCGTTTTGAACAGAAAACATCTCGGGATGCAATGCAATGTCTCTCACCTACAGAGGAACAGAGGGATCAAAATAAATGAGCAGATGGTTTACCTTTTGTTCTACATCTTCTTGAAAGGCTGCTTTCATGTCGATTCAAACTGCTGAAATACAGTGTATGTTGCTGCATCACTTCTACAAAGTTTTTCGACATTTGACGAAATATTTTGGCTAACTTCTCGTTAGATACCTGTTCAAAAGACTTTAGTCCACCTTCTTTGCCCAAAATCAAAATGTCCTCCAGAATGGCTGCCTTTACATCCTTAAATGGAAAAAAAAAACATGTCAGAGCTGAAATCTAGAGCTGTGCAATTAGACAGCAGTGTTTATTAAATCAAACCTTGTTCCTGCACAGCTCGAGGTAGGATCCTTCAAATCCTTTTTTCTTGGCCCAAATAGGTAAAAAGTCTGGATCCGGTACCACTATCCCCACCAGACATGCCTAAAATACAAGAAAGACAAAAGTTAAATGGAGCAAAATAGTTGTAGAATTACAAACAGGTCAATTTCTTTAAAATGTAATGCATCTGGATGAATAATTAACCTTTAAGCTATCCCCATGAACAAATATCTGAGCCACTGGATCACTGCGGTTATAGATGGTCTCTATTTTCTCCGGGGCGATGTACTCTCCTTGTGCCAGCTTGAAAATGTGTTTCTTTCTGTCAATGATCTTCAGAATGCCATTCTGCAGCAAATCCAAAACACATTTTTATAGCTTCAAACTTCCACATTTTCTGAGTCTAAATTTTATGTTGCAACTGCGTTTTGCTCACTGGAAGCCATTTCCCAATGTCGCCTGTGTGCAGCCATCCATCCTTGTCGATTGCCTCTGCTGTTCTCTCAGGGTCTTTCAAGTATCCCTTGAATACGCTTGGTCCTTTGACACACACCTGCAATGAAGCAAAAGGCAAAAAGTCACCTCCTCCATACTCAATTTGTCTAAATCTACAAAGAATCAGGGCTTTTGACTCAGTAACAAACCACTACATTTTTACCTTCTTTAATCTATTCACCAAATCTAACTGCACGTAGTTTATGGTATCTTCTGTTTTCACAGATTATGTTGAGTATGCTAAAAATGCTTCAATGCACCTATCATAATTTATTTTTTCAGGCCTAAGATTTTTTCTATGTATTAAAACCATCAAAACTGAGAACTGCCACCATTTTGGTCTACAAATACCTCAACCAACAGTGTGCACCTTGATGCACTTTGGTTTTGGACTTAATGAAAACCAGGTAAAGTTTAGGGACACGTGCTTTGATGTGTAAATGGGAATAATCCTGCAATTCGTTCATAATCTATTGAATTCAGAACTTTTATCTCCATTATTGAGATTTAGTGGTCAATAGTTGCTAAACTCAACAGTTGAATTAAAGCAAAGCTTACACAAATGAGCTTGCATGTTTTACAGTCTTCAAGGGGAAAAAGTTGTAATCAGTAGATTACACTTTAGAGAATCCTGGAAATTGGTATCAGCCAGTAAAAAGCCTGGTTAAAGGTTGATCCTCACCTCTCCTTCTCCGTTTGCTGCTAGGTAATTCATTTCTGTCACATCCACTAGTTTTACCGCATTGCATGGCAGAGGAGGCCCAACGTGACCTGAGGACACGACATTTATGTTTAGTTTCATTTTTGTTTGCACATTCTTGTCCTCGGATGCTACATTTACTCATAACAGGGCCTTCTTATTTAAAGTTTAAGAAACACTTTCTGAAAACCAAATCTTTTACCTGCTGACCAGTCTCCAGGCATGGACATGGTGCACCCAGCCGTGCATTCGGTCTGGCCGTAGCCTTCGTAAAACTGTAAGAAAAGATGTTACTGGTGACGTGAAGTCAAGTGAACTTCAGTAGTTCAGTAAATAGTGATATCAGTTATTAGTAATATTTATATGGACCACTTATCATATTTGGGGACTGGTATCTTTCTTTCCCCCCCCCACCAGGGGGCTTTTTGTGGGCTCTAGTGTCCCTTATTTTGACAGTAGGCTGACAGGAATGGGGTAAGGAGAGGGGGGAAGACATGCGGCAAATGCTGCCGGGTTCGGGAGTCGAACCCGCGACGGCTGCGTCGAGGACTCAAGGCCTCCAAATGTGGGTCGCGCTATCCCCTACGCCACCACGGCACGCCAGGGACTGGTGTCTTTCTCCATAAATAAATTAAATTAATTAAAAGTCAAATAATTTCTGTGAACCTCCAACCCAGCCTCTAGGCTTTTCCCGGATCTGTCATGTTTTCTTCCAGCATTGACTCAAATTTAGCTTCATTCACCTTCACATTAACTCCAGCTTCCCTGTCCCTGCTAACAAAAGTACTTCCCACCACAGCATGATGCTGCCGACCCCATGTTTCCCTTTGAGGTGTGTGTTCAGAGTATACAGTATTGCTTATAACCAGTCAAATCACTCTGCCTAGAGTTTATGAAAACACTTTGACTCTAATCACAATGACAAATATATTTCTATCCAGGTAAACACAGAAGTTGTGATGAGTTTGACTGACCTGGCAGCCGAGAGCGGCTCGCAGGAAAGTCAGGATGGTTGGAGAGACGGGGGCTGCTCCGGTGATCATGAGTCTGACTCTGCCGCCCAGGCTCATCTGTGGAGATTAAATTCATGCTGAAGTATAAATGTTTCAAAGAACGTGACTTTAATTTGTTGATCGAGAAGGTTAAATTAAGCTGTGCTGACAATCTACTACTGTGCATACTGTGACCTTAGACCTGGTGAAATGTTTTTATACGGTTTCATGAGAACAAAATGTGTCTATTTTCTAACCTGCACTTTTTTGAAGATGAGTTTATCCCACATGCTGTCCTTTCTCATCACCCCATTTTTCAGCTCAGATTCCTTCCTTCGAAAGGCGAAATCCAGCAGCCATCTTTTGAGAGGTGTGTTGGCCTGGCTGAACACCTGTCGAGAAATGAGACTATCTCAAGTTCTCCACATCATTGAGGTAAATGAACTAAATAAAGCAGCACAATAGATACATGAAGGCGAGGCAGAGTAATAGAAGAGACATCAAGCCTTGTCTGACCTTGTCAAACATGCGGTTGAGGAGACGCGGGACGACGGGGAAAATTGTTGGCTGCAGAGTTTTCAGATCATCCATTAGGAGTCGAATGTCGCCTTGGAAGTAGCCGATCCGTGCCCCGTGGATGAGGATGACACACTGATGAAGAAAATGTGCTACTTATTTCTATGGTGAATCAAAACTTAAATCTTTTGGTCACTAGAAGGCAGCATTCTACAAATTTTGATCTTATCACCTGATGTTTGTGGACAAACACTTAATGGCATTATTCCATCACACCCAATTTCTAACTTTTAGTAAACACTAGCGCTGCCACAAGTTTTAGAGCACCCACTTGAGAAGTTGTGAAGAATACAGATTCCTTGACTTTTGTTCAGGTGGACTTATCGCAAAATAAAACCTCATTTAACACAGACGCTATTAATGGTTCAAAAAAGGGAGCACAATGGGGGAACCTCATGACTTGACAGAGGAGCCATGGCGCTGCAGACACATACATGTATGCAATGTTCCTTTTAACCTTTATTTTACTTCCTGTAAAGTTTATGTATCTCTCCTTAATGTCTACACGCTGTGAGTGCTTGAATCAAAAGTCAAATTCCTTATTTGCACATACAATTTTGCCCAATAAAGCTGATTATTGGACAATTTAGCTTAGGGAGGAAAAGGCAGCCAGCTGAGCGAGTGAGGATGCACCGAATGCGGTGTGCTTGGGAAGGAAGCAATTAACCCGGCATGGCTTAGAGCTGAGAGGCAGTTGCATCAAATCGCTGCTTTTACCCCTTAATGTTTGTCCCTTGGATAACAGGATGGGTTTGTTGCTCAAGATAAGCCTGGAAGTAACTGATCACTGATGTGGTGCATGAAGGAACTGCTGCTTTTGTATTAACTTGCTCCATATCAACATTTTCAAATGCAGCTGTGTATGCCAACTGGCTGACAGCTGACATCCTCCCATTCAGGAGACAAAGCAGTTGGACTGTAGTGAGCACAGCTTGGCATGAGATTCTCAAGGTTCCATAATTTTGAGTAAAAATTACGCTTGGATAAAGTTATTTACGTGCACTGGTTGAAAAGACACATAACCATTTTCTTCACATCACTGCCTAGAGTTAAATTTGACTAAAAAATGTCCTGTTTTTTCAGAATTACTAAAACTATTTCTAGTTTCTAAATGGCAGAAAGTTTGATTTCTTAAACATGTCCTCCAGCGACTGACCTGTAATTCTGCTCTCCTTCCCAGAGTTATTTGATCTCCTAAATCTTAAGTATGAAACTCTTCACCAACATCTTTCCCACAAGAACAACATAATTTATTTGTATATCTTTTAAATATACAAAGTGGCATATAAACTGTTTGCTTGCTTGCGCTCACACCGATGCTTCATTTGCCAGAATATTATAGCTTTCAATTCAAAAACACTTTATTGACCCCGAAAGTAAATTAAACACTTCAAATTTCTGAGCTGGTTAAAAGGATTAAAAATGACGCTAAAAGTAGTCCTCCAATAATAACAATAAACTGTTGCCAATATTAAGTACAGTATATTAGGTCCACAACATACCTGCACAACCCGTTCAAACATGTGAGCTAGCGGGAGATAGGATATATGAATGTCATGGAGGTTCAGCATGCAGTGTATCTGCAGGGGACACAAAGAAAACACATGCAGGTATGCAAGTCAGATCACTCAGGTACTGTACCTCCACCACCCTCTCAAACATGTGGGCTAGAGGGAGGAAGGAGATGAGCACATCTTTGGGACCGGGCTTTAGTGTGTCCTGAGCAACAGGTCACATGGGTTCAGGGGGCAGTGGAGGGGCGCAGGACAGAGAGGGAATCAGAGAAGGTCAAACAGAGGCAAATAGCATCAAACTAATCCATCTACACTTAATAACGCCTTGCAAAAGGTGTTAATACCCCTGGAAAGTTCTGACGTTTTGTTCCGTTACAACGTAGTGTTCAACGGTAAAACACAATGCAGTGCATAGGTATAAAGTGGAATGACATTTTAGTTTTTTACTATTAAAATTATAAAAAGTTTGTGGAGACCAATGTGAATATGCTTTGATCTAAAACATTTGATCATAGCTCTGGCAGCACCTTTTAGCTGTTGTCGTGTTGCAAGGGGAACAAACCTCCTCCACAACCTATCATTTTCTGAAGTCTGTAGACGGTTTTCTTACCAGAGCATGACGCTGCTTTCACCGTGCTTCACCAAGAAAATGATGCTTTCTGCTGATGTCGCAATGCTTTGCTTATTGGCAGTGGTGTTGATAGCCATTCAGTCCCGGTTCTGTGCGCTGTATGAGAAACTCCTACTCTAAACGTTCTAGATTCTGGCCAAACTTGTGATTGACAGATAATATCCACTGGGAGACGGGATCAGAGGAGCTACCAGGGGAAGACTAGTGACAGGAAATTAATATGTTTCTTGAGTAAAAATGCTACTTTTGTATTGAATCTATTGACATGCCTTACATATTTTTATTTTTAGCACGTTGTTATTATGATTACTATAATTAGAATAATTTTTCATGTTTCCATGGTGCCACACCCCTGGGGTAGTAGTGGATCTCTGGTGCTTCCCAAAGTTATCATGAATGTCTTCAGTGATTAATGCTCTCCTTATTTTGTGAACCTACATGTCTTGGTAGCTTTGCAGAGAATTAAAAAGTGAAATCAACTAACTTTGTCCAGAGTCTGTCTGCTGTGTTTCTTGCTCTTCAGAAAATGTGTTTATTCCCATTTTCTAACAAACCTCTGATGCCTTCACATAACAGCTGGATTCATATGAAATTTGCAGGTAATCATATTCCCTATAGAAGAACTGAAGGCAGTTTTCCTCAGTGATATAAAATTAAGAGGGCCGAATACAAATGGATACTTTCCAGATTTTTATTTGTAAAAATACTGAAAATCATGTAGAACTTTTCTTCCACTTCACAGCTATGCACTACTTTGTTGGTATATCACTTAAAATCGTTTCACTCCCACTGAAACGCATTCAAGTTTTTGGCTGTAATGTGACAAAATATTAAAACATTTGAGAGGCATGAATATTTTTTCAAGCGTCTGCATTATGACAAAATCTTAAAAATTCTGTTTTTACAGGGACATATTCTCAGTTTTGCTTATTTCACGAGATTGCAAGAGGAGTAAAGGTGAACATCTTAAAGGTGACCTTTTTTTTTTTTTTACCTGTGTTACTTTAATGAACCCTGCGGTGTTGGAGATTACATTTCCATGAGTAAGCATTGCACCTTTAGGGTTTCCTGCAATAAAAACATAAAAGCTCAGAAAAAATAGAGGAAAAACATCCTGTAGTGTGAAAAAAATATAATTGTTTGAAAAGCATCCAAGTAGCCTGATTCCTGGGCTTACCTGTAGTTCCAGATGTAAAGCAGATGATTGCCAGGTCATTTGGTTTGGGAGGCTGTAGTTAAGATGACAGATGTTGCTCATTTTTTTGGATCAAAGTGTGCATTGTAATAGTAATATCTTATAGATGGAGTTTTAATAATAATGTCAGCATCTTAAGAATCAGGAGCCACGTCTTGTTTATCAGGTCAGAGGATCGGTGCTGTTTCTACTCACTGTTGGTTTCTGATGATTAGCTTCACCAATGGCCTGGAAAACAAACAGAACAAAAATCTCTCAACATAAGTGAAGAAGTTTACATTTTTTTTATGGAGGAGAAACAAGTCAGACCCTTACCTCAAACTCCTTCAGACTGAGAATCTCAACTCCGCTCTGTGTTCCTCGGCTCACCAGGTCCTTGTCAAAAGCTTCCATGAGAACAATGGTCTTCACTGTCTTCCCCTGGCCGCTGATGCAGTCCAGAATCATCCGAGCCTTTTCGGCTACGTCACATATCACTGTTGAAATGGTGGCTGAAACAGAGACAAAGACCACATGCTGGGTGGTTGAACTTTTCAGTTCCTGGTTCACAGCATGTGATGGAGGAATCTGTACCTTTTTCAATAATGTAGCCGATGGCCTCTGTGCCGAGCGTGTCGTACAGCGGGACTGCAACCAAGCTGTATGTGTAACAGGCCAGCTCTGAAATCGTCCACTGTGACCAAAACAGAGCAGATGGGTTTGATTAATTTAAATCAATATTATTATTGCACTGAAGAAAACCTGTCATGTCAGAAGCACAATATACAACTATTTGTATAAAGATGGATGGAGAGAAAATAAGTTAAACATGAATAATCAAAACATGATAGCAATTTTAAAGTTTACAGTCTCTAAATATTCGACTTACAGATCATAGCACATTATAGCAGCTTTTTGCCGTACATCAGCGCTAAGAGGGTGAAAAAGTTTTACATCTCTACCACTAGCCAGAAGATATTTTTCACTGGAGTCTCTATGTAAATAAACTGAATGAAAACGAATAAATATAAGATATTGTTGCATGTACAAGAAGACTGATATCAAATGGAAATCAAACAAAAGCAATGGCTTGTTAATTTAAAAAAACTAACATTTGAGTTACCTCGGGTCTGTTTTGTGAAAAGATGCCAACGAACTTGTCGCCTGTGTGAAAGTGACCTCTGTGAAGAAGGGCAGAACCGATGTGCTGTGCTCTGTCCACGACCTTGTCAAAAACAGTGTATTTAAAAAAAAAAAAAGTACATTTGAGTTCAAGCAGGCGTTTCCTTTCAGCAGCACTCTGCCGCTTACCTCTTGATAAGACAGCCACTCATACGGTTGGTTTGGCTTCCTCGACCCAAGGCAAGGTCCGTTATCTACCACAGAAAACAGAGGTGGTATCCTGACTCTGTTTGGTCTGTTCAGGTGTTTTCAGAGTCAACATTTTAGCACAGAAACTCACTTGACACCCTGAGTCCTCGCTGGAACACCTCATATATTGTTTGTGCATCGCTGTAATAATATGTCATGTACTCGCCGTCGCTGTCATTTAGGACTGACCTTCTGGCACGATCTCCCCCCTAAGAAGAGCAAAATAACATCCACAGAGACATGACATGATGAGTCCTGCATCCCTGCAATCAATCAAGACTATAAACATTTTTGTCTGCTGAGTCAGCAATAGCTGACAACATTTTTCAAAGAAGAGGAACCAATCAGAATCTGGTCATTTTTGGCTGGTCAAATAAAGATTCAGATTTGTTTTATTCTATTCTTTAAATGCATCAAAACTGGCAACCAACTGCAGTTTCAGATGTTCCAATCAACAATAGTATTTTTGATGCACAGGTAACAACATCCACTAGATTGCATTAATATTAATAATCTTGCCCTTGTTCTCACTTAAATTCAAGATAATAAAAGAAACTGCAGTAGATTTCTTCTCGATTTTCTGCTATGGTTTACAAATAAAATCAGAGATCGCTTCACCAGCTGTGATATAAACTACTCCTCATTCCTGCAGTACGAGATCAGCTGCTTAGGAATGTTCACTCTTATAATTGGACGGAGGATTGATTATTCCAGTACACCATAATGGAAAGAACGTCAGACTGAAAAAAATGGTGAAAAAACAAAGAAGGAAAGAAAAACTTGTGAAAACTCACAGGTATTTCCAGTGACTGCAGTGTAAGATCGCATGGTGGCTTGAGAGCTTTCGGTCTGGAGGCAAACCAGTAGGCGGTGATGGCGGCGAAGGCGCCCATACCCATGAGGGTATTTGTAGGAAATCCTCGGACATACTGTCGAAAGTCGTCCAGCTCTGGAATCCGCAAATGTCTGAGGACTTCCTGAGCCTGCATGGCTGATTTGAACTGAACCTGCACAGACACAGAGGAGGCCATTCAGATTGACCACTGATCTATTAGTGGATCTTAAAACTTTGAGTGTTTTTTATTCATACAGATAGATTTTACATCTAACAGTAATTATGGTTTCATCTAAATAGAGCAAGCCTTTATCTTTTTAAATGCTGTCCTTTAAACTGAGAACATGATCACAGCTTAAATAAAGTCAGAGATAACTTTTTGGTAATTAAGATGAATAGCTTCCATAAATATAGTTCATTGATTTCAAATAAAAAACAGAAGTACCCTGTAAAACAAGCAATACTTATTTTAAAGTGTTACTGTAAAATGTTCATATTTCCAAAAACAAGAACACTTCTGTAATTTACCAGCTTTCTTTGATTTCGTTTAGGTTGCTAAGTAATTCTGGAAATGAAATGGAAAACCTACTTTCACCCAAAACCAGAATAACAACACAAACAAACAGCAACAGCTCCTTATTGGAATTTAAATTTGTCTAAATAAAAACTCAGTTTTCAATAAACAGCAGCTTCATTGTCCCGTTGATGTACCACTCTGGGCCAAAACTCAGCTGTCAAGCAGATGGCGTTCCATTTGACACCAGAACATTTCTGTATACAGAGAAGGTTATTGTTACTTCAGTGACTGCAAACGCTTAGCTGCTAAGCAAGGACAAATTATGAACCCCTCACTATCATGCTTGAGAGCTGTTGTGAGGTGTTTTAAGGCCACACCTCGAACACATTGCTTTCTTGTTTGAGACAATGGTAAAGTCTAAAGAAATCAGCTAAGATATATGAAAAAGTGGAGCTGCACAAGTCTGGCTCATCTTTGGGAACAATTTACAGCTGGCAACCCCAGTTCAACCAGAATCTGATGAACACCCAAGCAGATCTACAAGTACTCAATGGAGTTGAAGTGAGGACTGCAAGACAGTCCGACTAAACTTTGTAGTTAGTCTCTGATAAAGCCCACTGCAGTGATACTGCCTGCAACACTCGGTTTTCCTGTGTCAATAATACTTTCCTATTGGCAAAGAGGATTTTATAACACTTTGATAGATGCAACTCACATAATCAAATCTACTGCTAAGCCCAAACTTATTTTTAATTGCAAATGTGGCACCATTTAAAGGGAAATAAATGAAAAAAGACAAAAAACATTTGGATCTCAGTTTGTCAGAGCTATTTCAGATCTGAGAAGATGCTAACTTAGCACTTCAGCCAGCTAATCTGAATAAATATTACCAGGAGGAACAAGAAATGATTAAAGACTGTAGCTTAAAGTCTTGTCTTGTTTACCAAAATACAAGTTGCCTTAAGAAAAAAAAAACAAAAACAAACAACAAAAAAAACACAGGTGCAACCTCTTGAAATATATTTGGCAAATCAATTAAGTGGGACACAATCTGAATAGATCTGGTAATACTAATAAAATGTAATTTTATTGCACTTTTAAAGCTACTGAGTTTTTATGTGCACATATGTTGACTTGCAGCTACCTATTAAATGGCTTGTATTAAAAAAGAATTCTGGTAGAAACATCCTGAAGAAGGCTTGAGCTAAACGAGTATTTCCTTTTATCTAGGCTGCGTGAAATATTGCATTTTAGCTGATATGACGTCTATTGTGTTCTTTTGGTGCTTTGATGTATGTCAAGGTGCTGCAATCTAAATCCCTTAATGTTTGAGTCATTTCTTAAGTTTGTGTTTCTGTTTATGACATGCCCATCTAATCCTGACATGTTGATGGAAAAACAAGAACCAGGAGACACAAAAGAACAGAACAGAATAAAATTAAGCTTCGGGTTTAAATCCACAGAGAACCGTGTTTGTGACTCAGTGATCAGTCAACATTGTGCTCTTGGACTTTCAGAAATACCTCATCACATGAACATCCAATGATGCAAACTTTTGTTGTGTCCTCCCTTTTTACAGAAATCATGCACTAAAATATATGAGGTCTGAATATTGAGCCGTTTCTGCTAGAATGTTCTTGTGACCCAGCAATGTGTCGGTCAGATCAGATCATTATAGCAATTTTTAAAAAAATGAATAAACATGTTTGAATAAAAGGTTAGGTCTATGCTTTGATGCACATATTGTAGCTCCATTATTCCAATGATGACTTCATACGTTATGTGTGACGTTATGTTTTAACATCTTAATCTTAAAACATATAATCATCTTTCACTTTTTTAAGCTCCATCTAAAGCCCTCTTATTTACACTGATCCTTCTCAATTGTTGCGTACAGAAGGAAGGATGTGCTGTCTCATTTAACAGCTGTGCGTAGGAAGGAAATCTGACTCCACACAAGTTTTCCACGGAGATATAAGGAAACAACCACAGACGTTCAACCACTTGCTTCAGGAGGGAATGAAAGCTTTCTGCCTGGAATATTTCTAAGGTGAAGTCACCGGGCTGAAACTTCCTTTAAATAATAAGACTGTCCCGCTAATGCTCTGCAGCAGAGCTAAAAAAGAAATATTAAAATCAGACGTAGCAGAACTACAGCAGCTTCTTGGACTTGTAGCCAGACAGCTCTATAGCTCTGTAGCTTAAAGCAGAAATAATATGGTTGGTAATAAGAACCGTCTCAGATTTTTTAAGTAATGCACTCTTCAATCAGCTCATGCATAATTTCTAATAAGTTACTTTTGCTATGAACCCCTGAGGACATTCAGGTCAACTGACCTGACCTGAGCAGTGAAGGTAAACGAAGTCATAGAGGTAACAAATGACTTCTCACCTACTTCTATTATTACCCTGAAGCTCATGACAAATGAGACTAGTGCCAACTGGAGCAAAGTACTTTAAAGCAGATGCCAAACAAAAGATAGGTTAAACAGTTAATGCTGAAATAAATACAATATAAATATCAATGAACTTGATCTACTGACTACAAAACAGAGGAGTAAGCCATTGAAAATGGTTTAGCTTGTCAAAGACAGAAGAAATAAAAGGACTAATGAATGTTTTTCTTAATCCCACACCTGCTACTTTTTAGCCCAATGTGAAAAAAGTACAATCATATTAACTTTCAATTCAATTTCATTTGAATTGAAATTCACTTTAACAGATTATCAGATGGCTCTGCTCAGATTATCGACACGCTGACATTTAATTCATGTCTGTACTCACAGAGTGTAAAGGAAGAAGGGTCGAGGCTGTGTTTCAGAGTGAAGAGCTCCTGTTATCTGAAAGGCCTGGCAGTGTTGCAGTTGCTATTAGAAGGACTTGTGCTGTCCTCTAATAGACCTCTGTAGTTCTCACAACTATGAATAGCAGAAACACGCCCCTCCTCAAACAGAAACACAGACGCGTGAGACGCAGCAAGCTGCTCGTTGCAGAGTCACACAGCTGGCAGGTTGAAGCAAACCCACAGATTGGATTCCCCTTTTGTTCTCCTCAAAAACATCAGATGTGCAGTCAGATTTTCGTCCTACTCAGCACAAATTTAAACCAAAAATTAGAACAACATCCAAAATTTTGGGTGTTGGTTTAAATTTGTTGTAATTTTACAGAGCAAGAACAAAGGTGAAGCTGTCCACAGTGATTTAAATAACTTGTTTCCACAGATGTTTCGGCGTGTGGAACAAACATGAGGCATTATTTGGGCACTGTGTGTAGTTTTTATGTTGGAGGAAACCGAAACACCTGAAAGTAGTTCAACAAAGACAATTAGCCTTAGCATCTACCTTAAGGTGGTGCTAGCTAGGCATGGGTTGGTTGTCGAAACTGAAGGTTGGAGCCTTTAAAAAGTTGAAGTTTCAAAACACCTTAAATTATTCACCAAACATTTCCTGCAGTTTAAATCCCTTTTAGTAAGAAGTCAGAGAAGGTTCTAAAGGGATGGGTGTCTCCCTTCCTGCCTGTTGCTGCACACTGCTGGCCAGCTGGCTGGAAGACAGTTAATATTTTTTTTTTCCCTCACTTATAAAAAAAAGACAAAATTTGGATGTCTGAGAGATATTTTCAGTTTCATAAAAGACATAAAGTCATAATGTGGAAACTAATGGCGTGCCAGATAACAAGCCCAGAGCAGCATGTTAGGTGCTTCCCACAGGCAGGATACCAGAGCTGACAGTCTGACTAATTGCCAATTAATTACTTCAGAAAACATTGTTTTAGCTAAATCTCAGAAAAAAAATGTTTGATGCGTAATCAGGGGACAACAGTGGAGAACAAGCAAACCCCAGTGAGCATTGCAGTAAAAACCTCCACAAAAACTATCCTTACAACCAACCAGCTCCGGCGTGGAAGAAGTTACATCCCACAGTGGAAACAAAGCCATCGCTCCAATTAAACTAACAGCTCTTGGCAGATATCACTGCTATGTCAGGCAGCATGTAACCAGATTGTTGCACTTCCAAAGTTTCTCTGCAAGGACTTATTTTTACTCCTTAAGCCTTTTTTTTTTTTGACTGATCCCACACATAGCTTCTACTTTTTGTCTCCATATCCTGTTTCTGTTCGTTAACATTGACTCTAATCTGGACATTTCTTTTTTTATAGAGGGTGTATAACAAACTTTTTTTTTACTTCATCTTCAGATTAGCCATGTGAGTCTTTGGTAAAAAGTAAATATTTGGGTTTTAAAGAAAAAAATATTTTGATTCAGATATTTTCTAGGAGATAAAGCAGAAAGCAGATGAGTATCAGAAAATGTAGAAAATCTGAGCAGGAGTCCATTTATTGTGTTACATTAATATGTGAGGTAGCATACTTTGGTGGGTCATATTGATAAAAACAATATCTATGTGATAAACAAAATTTTTTTACATATGTGATCAATAATTTGATGTCAGAACTTACAGATCAGGAAACGTCAGTCATGTTTGAAAGACACCACATTTATTGTCAGCAGTGTTAAAGTGGTCAAGTTTTAGAAAAGTTTGTCTTTATTCAGGTTCTTTATGTTGCTTTAAACTTTTATTTGCTAGTTCAATGGATACATTTTAAGGAGTAACTATATAATTTTATAGTATTCACTAAATTATGAACTTTGCCATACATCTGCCTTCCTTAAGACATGTTCTTATGTATTTCTCATTTTGAAGAGTAAGTAAGAAGAGATCACTATATCACATAATAGTACTAATAATACAGTTAGACCACAAAAAGTATTTTACTAAATTGTAAGAAACTGTTTGTGGTTCTACTAGTGGTGGCATCAGTGATTAAAAAACAGTTTTTTTCACCCACTAAAAAAACTGAAAGATGGGATTTTTCAACATTTTCTGTTATCTATTTAAAACCTTTTTGGCCAAAAAGTGTGGGAATCGCTGCAAGATACGATAACAAAAATTCTGCTCTTTAAGAATTTAACAATTTAACATAAACCTAAACAATTTAATTTGATCACATTATCGTTTTCAAGTGAGATGAGAAGAAAGATTTGTAGCAAAGATGTTAAATGAAAATACAAGCAACAGACCCCCTTCAGAGACTGCCTCCTGCAGATTATATGTGCTAACAGTCATTGGAGGTGAAAGGTAGTCCTAAAAAACCACCCCACCCACCTCCTCTCTCCATACTTGGCCTGGAAGACTCACAAACCAATGGCAGAGCAAGTTCACAAGTCACACCACACTCCAGCACAAGACACTGGGATCGGAGGGGTGGGGGGGGTAAATTGGTGAGGGCAGAAAGGTCATTTGACACAGAACATGAAGACAGGCTAGCAGCTCGAAGGCACATTGTAGCTTTGTTCTTAACACAAGAGCCACTCCACAAACAGCCAGAAAGTTAGAGTAATATGACACAATGCTGGTCAGACACACTTGATTTTCTCTACAATATTTAACTTCTCACAAATAAGTGAAATATTTGTACTTTACAGGAAGTCACACTAAAATATCTGAGTGACACATTAGAGGTAAAATGCTCTTAATCTCAGGTCATTTGTCTTTAAATCAAAATCCAACAGCAGAAGTGTCGCCATGTTTGAATCAGGGCTGTATAAATTTGCTGTAGCTATTTTTGAAAACTATGAAGCCTCGCTTAGAGCTGATAGTATCAGCAGTAACAAAAAATCCTGAAAACTATCAGCTGCCGCTTTATTTGATACAATAACGTCACATATTTTTTTTAAAAAAAGATTCACATTATGGTAAGAAATAAACATAACACAGTTAAGATACAGTGCTTCAGTTCCTGCACATCTTAAGCTTTTGTACATTTTGTCAAGTTACATCCAAAAACATTAATGTATTTTATTGAAATTGTACGATATACACTTACACAAAGTTGTGCACAACTTTGAAGTTCTGTAATCTAATCTGAATTGTGGAGACATTAAGCAGATTGAGATTGTAAAAACAGTATTTTCTTCTTTGACTACTCAAATATGCACACCATTGTGTTTATCACATGAAATCCCAGTGTGAAACATGACAAAAATTGAGAAACTTGGAAGCAAACTGTAGCTCATCTTGTGCACCAATGTTAGCCGATGACTTCTCCACCTTTTTTTGCAACAACCATCTAAGGTCTTTACACTGTGGTTTAGTAGGGACTCTACTGAAACTAAAGGTGCACCCATTGGCTCAGTAATTAATTCACAACCAGCACACTCTGCCCCATAGTGAAAACTCAAACAAAAAGACCAAATTGCTTTAATCATATATCAATTTCATTCCATCTACATTTACAGGCTAATGTTTCAAGGATAAGCCAGACCAGTTTAGCTTGTTTTCCAAAGGTGAGTGAACAGAGACTGTCTGAAAATGGCAGGACAGCTGACACTTTGCAGCCAGTCACACAGAGAGCCATACTGCTTGTCACTGTGTGGCTGTCAGATGGCTGGTAAAGCTCATGTGGCCGCAGCGTGACGTCTTTTCTGCACTTCCTGACTAGTGTCCACCCTAAACCCAACCACTTTCAGCCCCGGTTTTAGGAACCAAAGGCTGACCTTGGACAAGACGACCACACTGAGTAGTACAGGTCCTGCCCCCAATGATGAAACCTCATACTGCTGGTCACATGAGGCACAGCAAGGAAATGTATAGAGCTGAAAGGGTGGAGGAGGGGTTAGTGAAGTAGAGCAAAGGTCACATGTCTGCCAAGAGTTTCCAACCAGCAAAGAGTCAGGACACACACCATTCTTAATCCAAATCAAAGAGAGAATACCATCACACTGATAACACTGTCCGGTCTGAGGGTCATATTTGATAACCAATATTCTTGAGCATTAGTGTGAAGCTGGAGCAAATCAGACAGTTAGTTAGCTTAGAGAGTGAAAGCAGATACTTAGGCCCACTCCTCAACTTCTGGTGCTTTTACAACATTAATTGGTTCTGTAATAAAAAAGACATTTTTTAACAATGTCAGCAGCGACAGCCTGAGGGCCACAGGGGTTTCCAAAGCAACCAGCTACTAAATGTTATTCCGTCAGTCAGATTTGTAGATCTGGCTATGACGTACCTACTATTACTATTTTTGAAGTCTGTGTCTCCATGTCTTTTGCAATGGCTCATTGACCTATCGTAACACACATATTCAAACATATTTAAACTGTTTCTTTTTTCAGAACTGATGACAGATGAACAGAGGGAGCGCTTGCTTTTTGAGACGCACTGAGGAATCGGCTGCCTTTATGCCCCGGCTGGCCATCAACTGGTTGGAAGCTAAAAATGTAATCTTGCAAACAGAGCATGCCCAAGATCTACCAGGTGGAAATGAAAACATTTTGGTGGGAAAAGTATAATTGACTGAATGAAACTTAAGGTTAGCCATTTTTAGCTTCATCACATCGTTTCAAATCAACTTTAAAAGTTGCAAAAAAGGAAGGAAGCTTCAAGGAAACTTTAATTTTATTGCAAAACAGCAGATTTTTCCAGAAGTACAAACTATGTTATGTGCTTAGGTATAATTTTTACAGTGAAATCAGTTAACTAGGTGAGGGCGTTACATCAGAAATCAGAGAAAAACTATCTCTAATCTGGGCACCCAAGTCAACTTTCAGCACCTGAGATGACATTAAGTTAAACGTTGAAAAAACAAAACAAGAAAACAGTTCTTCAGGACTTCCAGGAAGGTCATTCCACTCAATAACCATGCAGATCAGATTTGTTTATCCTGCAAGGGTAATTTCTGCTCTCACAAGGGGTTTTTTCAACTTATTGTAGTCATGGTACAAAAGTTAAAAGTTGTTGGGATGATGACAATCAGTCTTAAAATGTGATCTTAAGTTCCTGCTGTGAAGGTCACACATGCAAGCTGATTGTGTTGTAAACATCAGCTCTTTTAGCCTGCTCTAAGTCCCCAAACAGACAGGGTCATGCTGGCATTCTCCAATGACCGAGAACAGCGTAATGACAGGGTCACAGAGCCACAATCTCTCCCTCTGTTTGCTATAAAGAAATATGCTCCTGTGCTCAAAGGAAAAACATGTGACTTCTCCACTGTCTCTCTGTTTACCACGGATGTGAAAAACTGCACTGCATGGTCAATTAAAAAGAAGAAATAAAGGACACCTCACTCAGTCTGCATTCCCCAGATTCCTGTAAAAGGAAGTTTACTTTAAAATGCCTGCAGTGTCTGCACCTTGTCTGCCTGAATCTGTCTAAAACCAGCTGAGGACACTCACAGAAGGGCTTCTGCAAAAAGTGTATTGCTTCACAGTGTCTTGTACAATTTTTTTTAATGCCGCAGGAATCTTTCCACATTTTGTCTAATAAAATGCATTAGACATGGCAGATTGTTTCTCCTGACAGGAAGTAATATAATTTTTTTGTACTAGCTCAGAAAGAGTCTCAACTTGAATCTAGCAGTTGGAGAATTTGTGGAGGGAGTTAAAGATTGGGATGATGGTTCCTCCCAACCTCAAACACTTGGAGTTCATCAGCAAAGATAAATTGCCAACTTACCAGTGAAAATATGCAAAAAGCTCGTGAACAATAATAAGTCCCTGGCTAATGTAATCCCTATCAAGATTTTTCCATTAATTATTGATAAGGATATTAATTCGTTTTAATTAAAATTTCAATAAAAACATATGCATGTGTTTCTTTTCAAACTTAATGGTCCTTTTACATTGTTTTATTATCTTCAGTAAGAGGTCTGTCTCATTGGTGTCAGCAACAAAATTGTTGATTGAATTAAATAGGATTTAAATCTAAATCTGCAATGGGTATGAATAATTTTGGGCTTTACTGCCTATGTTTTCTGCATGTTTATAGAATACAACCATCAACACAAAACCTAAATAAAAAATACCCATTAAATGAACTTGTATTTGGCATTTGCAAACTAAAGTAAAGATTTCCAAGCAGCAAAGCACAAAAATATACAACTATTTATTCCTTAATTTTGCTTCTTGTACAGGGTTTTGCTGTAATATTATTACTTCTGGAGTTTTTCTGTGGTAGAAATCTCACGATATTGACTTTCTGTGTGTCTTTGTGTGCTTCAAGGACGCCTTCAAATTGGATTTCTGGCAACACAAAGAAGGTTTCAAACCATGGTCAGGCCTGATAACGCAGGCCAGCATAGTTCAAACACTAACCAAACAATTTGTCAGGAAATATATTGAGGTGTGAAATATTATGAACATTTTCTATTCTGGATGTTACATATTTATGGTTAAACTACATTGTTCTGTCATGCGAGAGTTAAATAGATAATTGTTTGTTGTTTATTTACTCCAAACATCGAAGGACAAAATGAAAATAATTCAACACTAATTATAGTTTCTGCAACAGCAGAAGCGCCATATTTCTATAAAGCTAAGATTTGTTGAAGTTCTGCTGCAAAAAACAAAAAAACAACATAAAATAATAATAATAATAATAAATTGGGGAGGTCTCTTTGTAGCTCTTTCAGTCAAGAAACATGGGATTTGTTAGAAGGGATGGGCAAGGGCCCCCGATTTTATGTCTAAACACAACCCTGTCTGTGGATTTCCTCTGGTTGCTTGGCAACTGTATTCACCATGAAATGCAACAATGACCCTGAAAACTGAACATTGCTTGCACCAGCTTCCTTTCAGTTAAGTGAAACATGAAATTCATTTAGACTTTTCAAGCTAATGAGTAAAGATGCTGATGTCAGAAATATTTAGACTTCAAAACCTGCAACTCGGTTTGGTAAGAGAAGAACCTTAAAGGAGCTTCATCATTCCTCAAAGACTGCCATTTTGAACAAAGCAACAACCAGATCAGACATCAATGTACTTCCACATGATGCAATGAAAAGACACTAAAACGACGCTCTACAATAGTAGTAGAGTCAGTGAGTTGTGTTATGGACGTTGATACTATTAGTAATTAGTGCTTCACCTGCTAAGTTGTTAGCTAGTGATCATTGCATTCAACATTTAGTTTTTGACCAAAGAATTGATTACAAAGTCAATATAGCCAGGCAATATTTGAACAAATTCAAACATTTTATGAAAATATTTGCATAGATTATGTATTTTTATATTCAGCTGCAACAGTTTTTCAATTAAAGTATTATTGGGTATTATGAGGTTAGAGAGTTGTAACTTTAAACCTTCCTTTGGTTTGAATACTTAACTTTGTATGCAGCATCAAACCCATAACCAAAACAGGTTGTATTAAGTCAACAGAGCCACACCTGTCCATAGCTTACAAAGGACTAGAAAATAACCTATTTTCAACATTGCCTCATTTGGGGTGCGTCTGTCAATGTAATAGACATCTGAATAAGAATAAGAATATCAATGGGAAACTCACATTTCAGATATTTACCATCACATTGTTGCAAATAATTGTTCCTTATGTTATTATATTCATAGCTTTAAAAAAAAAAAAGAAAGGTAGACAGAAAAGTCAAGGACCTCTAATATTATTTGAAATGGCAAAACACAGTAAAAGAACAAAAACATATACAGTATTTTGCCATTGTAGCCTACAGTTCTAAATAAAATATCGTTACAGGAAGCCATTTTTTATTTCAAAATAAAATACCTACTTTAAACAGTAAACAGAGATTTGTATATAAAGATTTTTTTCTGGCATCTCATAATAATATCTGATATAAAACAGGTAAAAAAAAATGTGGTGCAGCCAGAGCTCCTCTGTCAGTAACACCAAGCTTACTTCCTCCTGCGAGGACGTTATGTTTAACTGTTCAAGCACACGCACACGCACACAAGACACACACACGCACAAAACACACACACACGCACAAAACACACACACCCAAACAGTTATGATCGAAGTGGCGGGACGCCAGAACATGAATTGAAAGATAAAGGTTTCATTGTTCTTCTGACACACTCCTACTATCAAGTAATAATAAACTCACAGCAAACAGATGGATGGCATTTATGCAACAAAGTCGGATGGAAACAAAGAAAAAGAAAAACCCAGCGAAGTTTGCAGACAGAGTGGCTCATTGCACACTGTGTACCAAATCATCCATGATGCTACGTGTCCATCAACTATCTATTTTCATTTCATAACCCTCCTTTGTGCGCACGCAGGTTCTTCACGCATATAACAGAAACTAACGCGTTTTGTGTTATAATCAGCTGAACACGGAGGTAACGTGAAGAAAAACGGAAATGAAGATGCGTCAAAAAAAAAAAAAAGGAAACAAAACGTGGCTCACTTCTAATGAAGACAACAATAACATCAACGTTTTAAATGCTCGCATCCTGCTTTATGAGGCGCAAAATCGCCATCTTGATCTCATATCTCATCCACAGGCTGGAATACGCCTGTGGATGTGTGTGTGTGTTGTTGTTTTTTTAAAAGCCCAATGAACTAACCTGTGAGCAGCTGCAGACTTTATTGAGATTCTTCAAGAAGAAGCAACAGCAGCGCGAGCGGCGGCGGCGGAAGCCTGTGTTTTAGTTTCCCTGCTGCTCTCAGCCAATAACAGGCGGAGTCACATGTTGCTTTACCAAAAATACTGAGAGGCGTTCAGCCATTGGCCAAAGGGTCGTGATAGCGATGGCTGCACACATTTCCAAAATATGTGGCACATATAACTGTATCTGCTTGTCAGAATGCCTCTGCAGTCTCAGTGAAACATATTTTAGTTCCACTGCAGGCTTTCAGTCAGCTATGTTTAGAACCAACTGAGGACAAAGCTCCATAATGATGATGGGAAATGTCAAAATATGAAGCAGTGAGCGTGAGTATGTTTGTGTCTGTGCACCAGATGCTTGACTGTCCCAGCTTAACTTGATAATAGAGTGTCAGCATCATCCACATCATCCACATCATCTGTCTGCTAAGGGGTCACTGCAGAACCAGCTCTACTGGACTGGATTGGACTGCTAGTTTCTGCATCCTTAGAAATAAAGCAATTAGTCAGAGGTGACAAGTAAAACTCACATACTTTTATTGCTTAACATTACAATTGATACAGATTGAGCATAACATTAAGGGAAGAGAGATGCTGTCAACAAGATTGTTAAATAAATTTTTCCTCAAAATTCTACGCACAAATATCCCATTATGACAATAACCAAGAAATCACATTTATGAGGTGAATAAGAACCCAATGGTCACTCTGTCAGAGCTCCAGCATTTCTCTGTAGAGAGAGGAGAACCGTCCACAAGGACAACCATCTCTGCAACAATCCACCAAACATTCCTGTATGGTAGAGTGGCCAGACAAAAGTCTCTCCTTAATCAAAGGTCACATGGCAGGAAGTCTGTAGTTTGCCAAAAAGTGCCTGAAGGACTCTCAGATTATAAGCAACATGATTCTCTGATCTGACGAGACAAAGGTCGAACTCTTTGATATAAAGCTCATCACCAGGCAATACGAAGCATGGTGGTGGCAGCTTCATGCTATCTGGATGTTTTTATACATCCTGAGTGAAAACCTGGTCCAGAGTACTCTTGACTTCAGAATGGGGCGATGCTTCTTTCTTCTGCAGGACAACGACCCAGCGCATATGGCCAAGATATTAAAGGAGGCGCTTCAGAACCACTCTGTGAATGTCCTGGAGGGACCAAGCCAGAGTCCAGGCTTGGACTTGATGGAACATCTCTGGAGAGAACTGAAAACTGCTGCACAGAAATCTCCCACCCAAAGGAGCTGAGAGGTTCTGCAAAGAAGAATGTGTGAAGTCTGCTCAGTTAGTGGATAGTGGCAATAATTATGTTAATGTGATTTCTTGATTTTACATTATCAATAACACATAAGAAAAATAAAATAAAAAATCCGGATGCACTGTACATTGAGATGCACTCGAGGCAGTGAAATGGCTTCAACAGATCCCTGGACAAAAATCTGACTCAGTTTAGGTGAATCATAAAGCTCCTGCCTCTGATTGACCCAAACTTGAGATAGAAACACCAGGGATGAGTGAGAGAAAAAACAATGCTACCCTCTCACTCACCCCTGGCGGGGCTGGTTTCCTCCATAATAAAAGTAGTTAAAGTTTATTAAGTTTTCACATAATAAACTAACGATTCTTTTTCTTTGATCAAATGTCACAGCCGTTGCAGTTCCCAAAACACCACAAGAGGGAGCCCTTGTTCCTTAAAAAAAAAAAAAACAAAAAAAAAACTGACCAGCTCTGTTTGCAAGTGATCTTTAAGAATTCATATGGTTTATAGCAGGGGTCCCCAACGTCGGTCCTCGAGGGCCGGCATCCTGCATGTTTTAGGTCTCTCCCTGGTTTAACGCACCTGGATCAAATGATGGCTCATTAGAGGCCTAAGAAGAACACTGACATGCTGAAAAGGTTGTTGGTACGACCAGGGGAGAACCAAATCATGCAGGATACGCGCCCTCGAGGACCGACGTTGGGGACCCCTGGTTTATAGTGTTGTCTATTATTATGAAGAGGAATGTTGAAAATTATGAATTGTGGAAAATCTTGAACAGGGCAGTTGCTTGCCTATTTTTGAACAGCTAAATATATATATTTTAATCCAACTGAAGTTACAATCACCCCGTTACAAGAATAACATTCATTTTACTCCGCGTTTTTTGATAAACCACTTAACACATGCTTCTCTTGAGTCTCAGCTCTGAGCGTTGTTTTCAGGGGCAAGTCTTTTTCAGAGGCTTGAACAGACTCAGTGGGGACCGTGCGAACTGTCGCGGTTCGGGCGGAGGGTGGCGCACCAGACCAAAGGATTGCGTTGAGGCCCTCAGCGGTGGTCACCACGGGTCAGAGCGCAGCGCCTGACAACACAAGGAGCCACAGCAGCGAGCGCCGCTGCTGCGCCGAAAGGCTGCAGGACTGTAGACTTGTTTGTGATTTAGTGTTTGAATGTTTGAAGATCATAAACTGAGATAATGAATGAAGTAAAATAAAATAGCAGGAAGTTTTTTTTTGGCAATTACAGAAACGCTAAAAGTTCATCAACTTGACATACAGGAATATTTGCGTCTAAAAATCAAACAAACTAATAAATTCCAATTCTTTAGTTGTAAAAGCATTAATCACATTTTAATGCCTCCAATGGTAATATTTGTTCACTTAACTTTCTATAGATAGGTGCAAATGTGCATCACGTAAATCAAAATCCTCCTTTAATAGAAGTCTGTGTTTGAGACTTTAGAGCAAAAAATTACACTTTTGCTCTCAAGTTGTCTTTAAAATTAACTTTAGCGTTGAGAAGGATAACCTGCAGTTAAAAACAGCAGATTGATTATTCGATATACTCAGTGTCACTACCTAAAACGGAGAGCAAATACTTTAAAATAGAACAATATTAAGAACATTAATAACAATGATAATGATAGAAAAAAGGCTCTACATATGTATTTTTGATGCTTAGCATGAAAGAAAATCTTTCTAGTGCTTTTCACTGAAAAGGATGGATTTCCAGTTTAGACGCTCATCCTGAATGCGCAAAATTTCCCCGTCGTCTGCGCAGTGCCATATGTGCAGACTAACTTAGTCAAAAGGGAATATTTGTTTTCTGAAGCTAAAACATTGATAAAACGCAGTCGCCATCCACCACACTTTATGAATCAGCTGAACCCCCTGAACAAACAGAGAAAGACGCAACTAAAGTCTAATATTAAACAGACAATGAATAAGGAAAAAATATATTCTCTCTCATTCATCTAATCGGATTTTCATTAAATGTTTAGTAGATAACTAGAACCAAAAAAATGGAAATATCACATTATAGTGGGAATAGCACAGGAGCGAAATAAAATCCAGACCCGGCTTAGCTCGGCCGTGATGCAACAAGCAGTGTAACCAAGTCCGACGCTTAAAACATTCAGTGTTTAATTTAGTCCTTAACAAAAGCAACAACCCACAAGTCTCTTTACATCTTAAAGCACAAACACATAAGACAAGTGTTAAAAACTCCACACTGGAGTAATTGGATTTTCTGCCCCCGTCCCTCTCTCTCGCGACAGGCTCTCTCCATGGTGCTCCCAAAACTTTCCAAAAGCCTCAGATGTCTTGTGAGCTTTTGCTTTCCCCTAATTCGCCAACAGGATCAAATATACATCTAGCATGTCGAAAGTTTCCAGATTAAAACGCTCTCAGACACACAAACACACACACACAAAAGAGAATAAGTAGAAAAACTGTTGTTGCGCATGAGAGCGGCTGGAATCTGTGCGCACACAATAAACCTGTTGTGGACCTTGCTGTGAAAATATGTTTGAAGAAGAAGAAACAGCCAATTGTTGTATGAAATGTATTCAAGTATAAAATAATGCCCTTTGTTTGGGGGGAAAAAAACTTGAGCAATGTGAGGGTACAAAAGTCCCCCTGTGGCATTTACCAGCAGCCTTTGTGCTGTTTTTGCGCTCTGGCGTCTCCACTTGGCGCATTACTCAGGCCCCTCTAAACGCGATTGTTTCTTTCTTTCTAATGACATTTACCGGATCAAAACGTGCTGTTAATTCGATCAGAAAGCTTCACCCTTCGCAACAATGGCAGTATAATTTCTCCCAAAGTTTGTTAAGTTGACCGAAATTAGGCAAATGAATAGGGGTCTCCAGGCTACGCATCTCGCAGGTGACGGGGAATAATGCGCGCTCGCACCAGCTGCATTCTTCTTTATTTCTCCCTTTCTTTCACTGCATTATTAAAATTTAGGCCAATGAAACTATTCATTCCACTGAATAGACATTTTCTTATAGGATAATAGGATACAAATTGAGCCTCTCCAAAGAGTCTCCAGTGGTGGGTAACCCTCGTGTGCCAGAGGCTGCTGGAGACGCCGGGCCTCGACGCAGACGACGCTCGTGTGCCAGCGCTAATCACACACCTGCCGAGGAGTCCTGCGAAAAATAAAGAGGCGTAAACAAAAAGCTTGCCATCTCTCATAAAAGATGGACGTGTCAGCAAGTCGTGTGAGAACCGGCGGGAACAAACGGGGGGGACTCCGTCTCCAAAAGATCTCCCCTGAACTCGGCGGAACAGCCTATTAAAGGCTTACTTAATTACTCTAATGGTACTGGACAGGCCTTAAAACTCTGACCGGGGCTTGGATGGGAGTTAAGATCGCTTGCTGGGATTTGTAAACAGGCGATCGTGTGAGAAACGCGAGTTGGAGCAGAAAGATTTTTTTCTCCCCTCTTTTTCTTTTGCTTGCCGCTTTGTTTTGAGCGCGCACAGTGCGCCCCACCGGATCAGGCCGATCCCGGTTCTTATTTCCCGCCTGGGTTGTTACTATGCAAATAATATTCCAAACATAATCACGTGTCCTTTGAAGAGCCACGTGGATTAACAAAACAGGTTAACCCCCCTGCCTGTTTCAGATTTTTTTTTCTCTATTTCTTTAACTGATCCTAAACGCACACATTTACCCGAACGCATAGCTCTTTAATCCCATGGAATAATTTACGCCGTGAATGCCGGAGTCCCCTAGGATGGTCCCTTTATAAGGGGACAGCTTCCCCTGAAATTTCAGTCTTTTTCATCTGCCAGCAGATTTTCACATCTCTCTGATTTACAGCTGAGCTCAGTTTTTGGACTTTCCCTCTGATATTCGTCCATGGCATCAAAGATGAAGGACAGGAAGGTACGCGCTTCTTGTGCGCTCCACATTTTGGGGACTATCATGATACTTGTACTATTTACGACTGGTGTTCTGGATGTTTGATCCTAAGAAAAAAAAAAATATCATGCACTATATACGAAGTAGAGTCGCTGTGTGAGGCGATATAATGTCCATCAAAGTTATGAGAGGAACCAACTTGGTGCGAGCGTTAATGGGTAAACTTTGGCGCACTAATTGTGTAGATACAATATTTTAAACGTTTCAAGTATATATATATATTTTTGTAAAAACTGCCTTCCAAATGGATATGTGTACGTGATATGTTTCTAACATACCCAATATGATAAGATGATTTTTCTGTGGAGCAGTGCCCGCTTCTGCGCGCCAAAGCGCACCGCCCGGATTATAGGCTACTTTAAAAGTTTTCAACCTTATTTTTTTATTGTAAAGTTTATTCTACTGATTATTTGAAAAGTTTAAAGTGTATGCTGATCTTGTTTTTCTGTATTTGAAAATTGATTTCATTTTTTTTTTTACAGAGAACTCCAATTTCCCACAAAGTTATTGAGAAAAGAAGACGGGACCGCATTAACCGCTGCCTAAACGAACTGGGAAAAACCGTACCGATGGCGCTGGCTAAGCAGGTATTTTTTATGAATGTATGATTAGTTATCATTTTATTTCTTGAAATTTGTAAAGAAAAAAGTTGGAGGAAGACATAATTTAAAATTAGATTTAATTTAAACTGGGGCGTTTGTAAGACTTTACATGTCTTAATATTTATTTCTTGTAGAACTCTGGAAAGCTGGAAAAAGCTGAAATCTTGGAGATGACTGTTCAGTACCTACGAGCTCTGCACTCCGCGGATTTTCCCCGTGGGAGGGAAAAAGGTGGGTGAACCTCTTGCATCGCTCTTATCCAGCAGTGCCAGAGTATCTTCTGCTCAGCTTTACGCAGATCTGTCAGGAGGGTAAATATTTCCCCCCACTTTTTCTTTTGCTCCAGGCGAGCTGCTGGCTGAATTCGCAAACTACTTCCACTATGGATACCACGAGTGTATGAAGAACCTGGTGCACTACCTGACCACGGAGGACAGAGCCGAGACCAAGGACATCAAGTACGCGCGGATCCTCGCCTTTTTACAGTCCAAGTCTCGCGCGGTCACCGAGCCCGTGTTCGGCTCCGTGGCCTCGATGTCTGACCCACCCGACTATCTTGGCCACCTGCACTCCTCCCCGGAACACCAGAACCACAGCCCCTCGGACTCAGTGTACCAGCAGAGCCCAACAGGACACTTCTCATGGCACGGCTCCGGACGCAGTCAGGGCATTTCCTATCCTGCGGTGCCGCTTTCTGCGCACACGCAGCAGCACGGAGGATACTTATCGCCGGTGCAGGGACTCGATCACCATTACTTCAACTTCATAGGTCACACGCACGCAAACACGTTCAGTTTGCATAGCGCTCAGCACGCCATGTAAAATAAATCAGTTCTATTTTAACTTATGCTTTTAGATCATGTAAATACAATATGAATAAATACACTATGTCTCCCTAAAAATCTGTGTTTGTTATTTATGTTAGAAGTTGGATTCCTCATAATATTTTATTTAGCCTATGTTGCAAAGAGGTGAGATCAAGTCTGCAAACCTGCAAATTGTTATCACTAAGCCAACGCTTTAACCCTCTTATTACCAGAACTAAAGATTAAGTAGATTTTTTTTATTATTTTCTGTCTGAGTTAGTTAATCTTTCCAAGGTAGGCAGTTATTTAGTCTGACTGTGCGGTTTTTACAGTATAATAATAGTAAAGGGCAGGAAAAAGTGCATGCGTCTGAGCCGACGGTACGGTAATAAGAGGGTTCAACCTGTATGAGGCCAGAATTTCAGTCACCACTTTCAGCTAGTCCTGGCACAAATGTCTTACACCTGCATGGGAGAGTTGGGTTGAGATTAATGTCTTGTTCACACACAACCATGTACCTCAGGATGGGTCTTCAGTAACATTTTCCAATCCAAATTCAACAAAACACTGAAAGCCATTGAACTACTTCATGTGATTTGCTGAGATTTTAGATGATCAACATAAAGTAGAGATTGAGAAGTGGAAAGAAAACCTTTTTTAAAAAATTACTACTAATACAAATGTGAAAAGTGTCATGTGGCTCTTTGCACATATGGACACGCTTTTTTAAATGGTCAATCTCCATTCAGGCTGAATGGAGAGCATCCTTGCACAACAATGTTCAACTCTTACCACCACTTTTTCAGTTGGATTTAAGTCCAGGCTGTCTTAACACATACACTCGTGTTGTTGCCCTGAAAGAAGGTGAACGTCTGTCACAGTCTGAAGTGTTTTGTGTATTGTACCATATTTAGCACAGCATGATGCTGCCACTATAACATTTCGCAAAGGGTATGATGGGTTCAATGTGACATTCTGTGTTTACTTGCTGCCACACAAAAACATTGAATGTAGCAGAAAGGATTTCTTGTGATATAATCCTTTCTACAACTTTATCCCTGATCTGCCTTCCAAGGAATACCTTGATCTTCATGATGCTGTTCATTTATTCACATTGTCCTACGTTGAAGTCTTCAAAGAATAGCCTAGTTTATACATTAGTTAGAGTTCACAAGTGAATTCTGTTAATGTATTTGATGGTTTCTAAAGGTAACATGGAAGCAACAGACTTCAAGTTAAGGTTTAAGGGTATCAGAGTATTTCTCATAAGCATCATGAGAGTATTGTGATTAAATACAGATCCTCAAGCCACAATTTTTAGTTTTTATTTGTAAAACATTTTGGAAACCATGTATCCTTTCCTTCATTTTTCCAATTAGACTCAACTTTGAGACTGTTTATCGATTTAAACCTCTGAAAATATGTTGAGGTTCTTTTCTGTGCTAAAGTGACCTAACATGAAGTATTTCAGAGGGAATATTTTTGTAATGCACATGGTCATTGGTACTGTTTTAGGTGTAAAGATTGGTTGATTTTTCAGTCAACGACAAAAGCTACAGAAAAAGCACTGAATGTATTATTTGAAGTGTGATCTGAGTTGAAAAGTGCACAGCACTATTCTTCTCTTGACTTGGTCCTACTAGAACCAGTCACTATGCCCCATAAACTGAATTAAAAAACCCGACTCAGATCAGAAGAAATTTGTCTTTGGCACACCGATAGCTTCAATACGTAATAGAGTGTCTTAATGAATAGCATTCAGGCTTCTTTCTTCCTTTCTTTACTCATAGGTCAAGTTTCAATTTATTTAAGAGGAAAGGAAAGGGAGAAACAAAGAAATGGGAGAAACAGCATCTTGTTTTCTAAACCAAGGAGCCCCATTGTGGTGCATCTGAATGGAGAACAATCTCAAAGTCCCCGAGCTTCATCCTTGAATGATTATGAAGAACAATAATCAAGACCATGAAATCAAAGTTTTTCTCTGAGAGGAGAGAAAGAAAACAGTTTCCAAGCTCCTTCCTTCAGAGACAAAGTTAAAATCACCTCACAGACCTCTCACTGTTCCTGTTTCAGGCTTAGAAATCAAAATGATTCGCAGGTGTCCTCACATGAATGTTGGTTTATGTGAATTGTTAGATGTAGAAAAGGAAGGAATAAGGGAGGATGCATAAGGCCGCATTAATCGGCTCGGTGGCTGGATAAACCCACATTAACCAGTCTCTGACCTCAAAGACGAGCAACAAGAGAGCAAATGAAAGAAATGGAAGACAGTGTGAACGCAGATGGAAAAGTGACAATAAGATAAGGGGGGGAAAAAACGAGTCTTTGAGGGAATATGGTACTTGGATCCCGACAGACACAATGTTGGTTTAAATCTGAACTCCAAACAGAATTAAAAGGGGCTCATGTGCAGCCACACAAGAGAAATCTAGAAGAAGCACATCACATGAATAATAATAAAATAAGCAAGAGTAAAAACAGAGTCAGGCTATTATTGTCATGTAAAATGAGCACAGTGGTAAAGCTTTGGCTGTTTATCTTCCACATTAAACTCAAATGGTGAACATCAACAATAACATATTTCGGAATATATTTATCAGCTCAGCGAAAGACATGAAAAAACTTACATCTCCTACGTGAACTCTGATAGGAATAAAGTCAGACAAGTTTAAAAGAAAACTCACCGAATGGAGCAAGGCAAGATTTTATTGTTACAGCCAACAAAAACTAGAAAAACAGTTGGGACGTTGAGAGATCTTAGGGATTTATTTTTCTTTGTCTTACCTTATGCACAATCGTAATCATTGTTTTTAAAAATTTAGTCACAAATAATTTTAAAATTGATTCACATTGTGTTTTAGTCATATCATTTTAAATTTCTCTGAATTTGGCTCCCTTAAACTTCAGAAAATGTGATAAAGAGGATTTATGTCGTGGAACTTAGTAGATAATTAATTCCAGGCCCTGGAACTTGTCAGATTTTTACCATGAACTTTTCAGATATTTTCCTGTAATTTATCTGTTACTTTCCCAGGTTCATCGGTCTTCCAACTGGATAATGACCCGAAACACAGTATAAAAAGGCCAAGAATACCTAAGAACAAAACATAGGACTATTGTGAACTGGGCTTTGTGAGCTAAATTACATTGAACATCTGTGGAAGGAGCTGAAATATTCTCTCTGGAGAAAGCACCCATCAAACCTGAGACAACTGGAGCAAAGAGTGGGCCAGAATATCTTCGGACAGGAGCAACAGTTTATTCGACAACTACAGAAATCATTTGATTGCCATATCAAAAGAGATGTATGTAAATGTGCATTTCAGTTGTCTTGCATTTTGTGTGTGATGTGTGATTAAAAAATGGGTTTGTGTCAGGAGATAACTAATGTAAAAATCTGCCAATTTGACACAAAGGGTGATCAAATAACTTGCTAGAATTGGACAAGAAGCTTTAAAACGGGTGTTAAACTTGCATTTAAATACATTTTCTTGCAGGTGTTGATGTTGTATTTAAGCCTGACTGTATTCTATATTACCAATGTTGAAAATGAGAAACATCTACATTAAATTTATGCACATACAATTCTTGTATTTGAAAAGGTTAAGTGAGGTATGTTGTGTGATCAAAGATTATTAAAGAAAACAATTGAAAACTCCAAACTGATAAACTTCTAACTAGAATAAAAATAAAAAAAATCTGTGTTTTTACTCTGGCTTGTTTCAGGATTCGTTGATGTACAAAAAGTAATACAGTATATATTCATTAGAAAATTAGATGATTTTCATTTCTCAAGTTCAAATAAGGTAAATTGCTTGATACAGCTTCATTGGGGAGTGTGAAATTGTTCAAAAACCTAACAGATTTAGGTCTAAATTAATTTAGCTGATTTAACCAAAATGTTTCTGTGGGCTGAATTGTACTCAGACTGAGTTGTTCAACTAATATGAGTCCCAACATGAACCCGATATAGAATCTGTGCAGAGAGCTAAAGGTTAGGGTGATGGCATGAACCCCTACCAAAAACCTGGAGCTCATCACCAAAGATAAATCATCAAACTACGAGTGGAAACATGAAAAAATAAGCCATTTAACAAAAATGAGAAGGGTTTGATGGCTGGAATGCCAATAAGAATATTTCCAATTATTCCAGGAAGTAAGTATGTCATTTGGTTCTGCTTTTACTTTTATGTTTTGAACAATGCCTAATTTCCTACAAGAAAAAATAGACTGAATGAAAATAATTTGTAATGTAAATCTTCAAGACAGACAAGGAGATGTGTGTTTTCCTCTTGAATCTGGTCATTTTAAGATGTCATAGCATACGATGTTTAAAAAAAAATCTCTTTGTACCCTGGATGGTGGGGTTTGGACTGCAAGCGCCTAAAATCTGCTGTTTGATCTTTGCATCTGTGCAAGCCCTGAATTCAGACTTTCCTAAGCTTCTCAACAGCAAACGCCCTGCTGCTGCGGGTTACAGTCGCTCATTGGGAGCAAGGCCAAAGATTGAACACAAACTGTGAGAGAGCCAACAGTCAGCACTGGTTGGTAATCAGAGTGCCCCAGTGGCACAAGATCCAGAGCCAGCTCACCTCAGGGTGGTTGTCTGATCTACAGCATGAAAAGACAGGGGGACGGAGGGTAAAGCTGGGGGCCTTGGGGAGGCAGACAGTAACAGAAACAGTCAGTGTAAAAAGAGAGAGAGAGAGCGGGTCTGAGTCTGAGAGCAGGGGGAGAAGGGATGAAGATCATTCCCACAGCAGATAGTACTATCTCACAGGGTTTAAAAGGCCCCCTTTCTGTACAGCCCCCTCCCCCGTTAAACCCCCCACTTCTTCCCGCACCAATAATGCCAAAACTTGGCAGCCAACCCAGCACATGAGCAACAGTTTCCCATCGGAGCGAAGCAGCCATCCTACTGCCTTGGCACCAGCCACGTCTGAAGAATGACGGTCACTGTAAGAGGACATGAATGGAGTCTGTTCAGGAGGGGAAAAAACTAAACTTATCAATGCCCTTTGATTGTTTGGGAGCACATCGCTGAGCAATGTCTCAAATAAAGGGTTCATATTACTTCATATTAGAGCAGAAACTAAGGAAGTATTCAACACGGAAGACTGCAAAAAGGATTCAAACCCAAATATTTTAAGCTGGTTTCCTGAAGAAGGTTGTTTTACTGTTGGTTGTACCCCCTGCTAATGGATGATGGCTTCACCTTTCTGCACTTGGCACAACCCTCTTTGTGCTTACCAGCCATGCCATCAGATTATGCAAATCCATGGAGATGTTCTATTCATCACTTACCACCTTTTAGAGCAAAGATATGTGAGCCAAAAAATGAATAGGGCAGTGAAAGGGGCAGTGTTTGAAAAGCGGGAGAGCGGAGACGGGTTAAAGACACTTCCAAAATAAACAGCGGCATAATGAATACTGTACAAAACACCCCACTGGGGATCATCATCTCTGTCACGCCCTGAACTTTCTGTCTCTTTGTCTTTTGTTGGGGACTGAAGTTTTTCAGTCATCTTGGCTTAAACAACAGAACAGCATGGGAACCACCCAACAAGTGTGCAACTGTATGATCTCAGCATGAAAGAAACAAAAATAACAACACAAGAAGAAAAAAAAAATTGCATGAAGCTTTTTATTCATTGGGAAAAAGCAGGCTTGTTAAGTTGTACAATTAAGGCATCATTTGCCAGGAGAAAGTGAAGTTCTTTGTGCTTGGAGGGACAAAGCATAGAGGAGTGTGCATTTTAGGCTGCTGTTGTTTGCTTATCTGGACGGCCACAACAAGGGGCACTTTTGTCACGAGCACAGACAGTGTAACATCTGAAGGTGCTTGAGATAAATCTGGTAATTTTGCATGGTACATAGACAAAGAACAGCACACACACACACACACACATACACACACACACACACACACACACACACACACACACACACACACACACACACACACACACACACACACACACACACACTACCAGTTCCCATGTTTGTGGAGGCAAACACAAAATCAGTGTGTGTAATTTCACAGGACGCCCTCAGTGGAGTGGCATACTTTGGAGACCTAGACCTTTGTTGTTAAACATTGCCAATGAATTATTCAAATTTGGAAGAATATGTCCAAGATAATAAAGATGACACAGTTATTAAACAAGCAAACAAGCATTCAGTTTTGCCACACTTTGCCTATCACTTTTACATGCAATTGTCATTTCTGCATCTGGAAACGCTGGACAGAACAAGGTGGTACAAAAAACAAACAAATGAATCTGTTCATTTCTTCACCGAATATGGAAGCTGAATTGGTCTATATTGACGTGAGCACAATGAAATTCGTAAACTGCTACTGAAATGTCTGGAGGAGAGAAACTTCGCCACATAGGGGGAGCACAAAGAAGAGCTGTTGTTCCTCTAACCAACACAGAGCCATTTTCAAAATGCAAAACAGAAAATAAAACACTTGAAATTAACTTGTCACTAAACTTTGATGCACTCATAACAAAATAAATGCTAGGACTTTGAAAATGACATTCACCTAAACACATCTGTGTACTACTGTATGTGCAAGAAGAGAACTGCTTTCTTTTCAGCTTTTATCCCTGCTTGTGAGACTGCTCAGGTGTGTAAAAGTTTCTTTAAGAAAACATTTAAGTTACTAGCAGGCTGGTCCACAACGGCTATGAAGTGATGCTTCAGTGGCATGTGGAGGATATGAAATCTGACATTGTGAATTGGAAGAATGCAAGAGGTATTTTATAAATCTGAAAGGCAGGGGGTCTGTGTGTGTGTATGTGCGTGTGATATGGTCAAGTGGTCACAGATGAAGCACCTGACAATCTTGACGCCCCTATCAACACATTTCAGAGCAAAAAAGAGAGTAAATAAAACCCTGAGGTTCTAATGTGCTCCCTGTGCGCTTGGCTGGACTCACAAGGATCGGGCACAGTGTGTTTGCCTTTTTGTCAGGCAACATGACGGACACTCCTCTGCATTTAGTTGCTCCTGGGGGCCAGGGAGGGTGGACCCCGGGGCTCCTAAGGTCAGCGTCTGAGGTCACTATGTGAGGAACCAGTGGAGAGAAGGAAATCAAGCAGAGGTGAGACCGGCACCCAGTTGGACTCATGGACTTCATCTGAATGACTGGGTGCCACCAGACTTAAAGAGATCCAGCTGACCAGTTTTCAGGAGTGAAGTTTATAATGTGACCAAAGAAACAAAGTATTCAGAGGGAGGAACCATGAAATTCTGCAGAAGAAACATGCTGAAGAATAGAGACATGAGTGAGCTAATCATGCAAGTCAACACTGTCTGCTGAAAGACTGATTTTGTTGTTGACCAGCTGCAGCAGTTTTAGCATTTAGATTTCTTTTTTTTTTGCTGGCTTCTGGAGTCACATATCTGACCTTACTGCATCCTCACAGTTGGACACCATGTCCAACAGCACTGAAGACAGAACACTCTCCAAGGTTTACACAGAAAAAACAACTTTAGAAAACTTTACCACTTTATTTTTGAGCCCAAATGCCAAGCTTTGCTGCAGTTCTCTAACTGTGAGCTTTATTATGTTAAAGAAAAATCATTTTAATATTTCTTTCTAACAGTTGATATAAGTCAGCTATTAATTAAATACTAATTAAGAGATTCTGGCATTCTGAACAATTTTAGAAAGTAAAGCACAAAGTAAACCAGAGCTTCAAGTTTATAGGTTCTAGAGGGATGAGCATAGCAACAGTATGAAAATCTCTATAACACAATAAAGATTATGTTTCCCACTGAATAAACGCAGTCACATTAAAGTTAGTATTTTAATTTTTTTTTTACTGAGAAATCCAGCTTCTACAATAAAAGCACATTTTTTAAGCTGAAACTTTAGCTCTGTATGAAAATATTCTATTTTAGAGTTACAGAACAGCAATCAGGCAGTGACCGTAATTACACAGGCACGTTCTGAGAGGGGCGACGGCTGTGCAAGTCTAGGTTTACTGTTTGTTAAAGTGTTTTGTAAAGAAGGAGCTGCAAAGATGATTAGATCTCTGTAGCCACCAGAGAGCAGTATTGATTCTAAAACTCAATAACAGTGAAAACCTAATCTGATTAAGTTCAGAAGTAAACAGAACGGACACTTTGACCAACCACATTATGGTTGTTAATACTCTTCATACCACACACTTTTCAATATGTTTGGTCATTTGCTCAGATTCTTAGTATATTATGGGTAACAACTCTAATCATAGAGATGGGTTTTATTTTACATTTTTACAAAACAACAAGCCTTGATGAGCTTTCTGTTTGAGTTTTATATGATACTCCAACACAAAGTACAGTATAAAATTGCTTAGTGATGTATGGTTTAAATTTTTTTGTTTGTTGTTTACAAATAATGCCATTTTCCCTTTACTCTGATCTCCATAAATAAGACTAATATTCTTAAAACATTGATATTCTTAATATCAACGTTTTTTCTTTTATTCCCATTTTATTTAAAGCAGTTTGGTAGTACATAAATAAATAAAATGTAAAAGTTTCTATTTGCTGAGTTGTCGTGTTTGTTTCAACAAACATATCAATCTTAGAAAAGAAAGCCAAATTAAATAACACAGAAAGAAATGGGAGGATTAAAACCACAACACAACTAGCCAACTTTTGTGGCGAGAAGACACCCACAGATAACTTTCCTGAATGACGGCTTATTCTTCTCTTTTTCTCCTCCCATCCTGAGACGGGAGACGAGAGAAAGGGACTAACAAGATGCACATTTTACATTGAAAACTGTTATTGTTCCCCTTCTAATCTGGCCCACCATCTGAGAGGAGGGCTGCGAAGAGAGCGTAAGGGCTTTAATGGGAGGACGACAGCCAACTCGGATGGATGGGAGGAGAGAGAACTGGGGCGGGGGGCTTTACTCAGGGGATCACTTGGGAAGTGCAGAATGGATGTTTCTTCTTCGCAATGGGGGAAAACTTTGTGTTTGACTGTTGATTGTATCTGTCTTTCAGAGGCCTGATCCCTGTGGGCTGGGACTGGGAGATACATCGATATGTGTCTATGCATGTGTGTGTGTGAGACAGAGAGGACTGATGGTGGGACCTACCCTTCTTCTTTCCTACAGCTGCAGCTCAGCGGATTAGCCGTCATCCACAAGGCAACATTACACAAGTAGCCTTTGAACAAAAGTCATGGATACTATTAATGATATGTTAATCCGTAATGGAGCTACCTCCCAGTAGTGATTCTGCTGACATGGGAAGAATGTCCAAGAGTCCTGGACCAACAACCTAAACAACACTGTGGCTATTGTTGCCAGACCTGGTCTAAGGTCTGCACCAACATCCACATCCTTTCCTCCTACACAGACACACACATCCACACCCACGCACCCCCACCACCCCACACACACACACGCACACATACTTGACACCCATCCCTCCACACTGATCACCCAATGAATAAAAATGAAAACCCAAAAATGGACGGACAAGGAGAGAGGGAGGGAAGGGTTGGGAGCAGAGGGCAGAAAAACAAAGTGCCTTGGCCAGGATCAGCCAGGGATTTCTTCCTCCACGGTTCCCACACACTGACTAGAGCGCTTCTCTCTCACAGCCCAAACCATCCTTTCTCCTCGACAGAGGACCACACAGACGCAGAATGATTTCATGATGCAGCCTTGGTCGGAAATTTGTGGAAAGGATGAGAGCTGAGCTGGTGTTCTTCTTTTTATTTATACTGCTGTGGTGGGTGTGTTGGGCTGGATGTGGAGATGGAGGAGGGATGAATGGGGTGTTTGTAGGGGTAAATGTTCTCTGTTGGACAGGCTGGGTCACAGCAGGGGCGCTTAACCCTTAGAACGTGTTTCTTTTTGCTTACAATTACACATTTATGTGTTGAGTCACCTTACTAATTCTCTCTGACATTAGTCATCTTTGAAACACATTAAGGAAACCTTAGCATAAGCAGAGTATTACACCTTGGCAGCTGAAACATATTTATTTAATCAGATTGAAGGACACTGTTTAGCTAGCTTGCATTTAGCTGTAAAGCTTTTACCAAAAAGTTTGAAAAGTGTGGTGTGTATGTATATTTAACGCCTCTTTGTTAGCACCTTCTCTACAATTACAGCTAAAAGTTTTTCAGGGTTTGTCTCCACCCTACACGTTTACACAACTAGAAGCTAAAATATTTGCCCATTCATCCACTTCACCTGCTTTTCCTTGCATAAACCCTGGACAGGTAGCTAGTCCAACAAGGGGCACCACAGAAACACACAGGACAAACAACTAATTAAACTAAAAATCACGTTATCATGCATACTGTAACACATGGTTGTGACACATGGGGGTAGTTTAGTCATGCTTAGGGGCTGCATCTGGCACAAGGTGAGGCAAATCTGTGCAGGGAGCAATGAAATCTCAAGACTATCTAAGGATTCTGGAGAGAAATCTGTAGTCTAGTGTCAGTAAGCTTTGTCTCAGTCAAAGGTCATGGGTCTTGTCAGTTTCAAGTTATTTCAGTTACTGTTGTCGGTTTTTTGTTTATTAACAGAGGGCAACCAATATTTTTGTCCAAGTCTGTAACCCAAGATAAACGGGGTTGCATTAACAGGTGTGTTCAAAAGAACTTCACTAGGGACAGGGAAGCTGGACAAAGTTAGTAGAAAGAAAGGTGGAGCTAAATATGGAGCAATGCTGGAAGATAACTTGTTCAAAGTGACAAAAGAGAAGAGATTCACCTTCCTGCTGTGACCAGTGTTAGTCTGGGCCCGTTCAAGTCTAAACCCAAATCCAATTGAAAATCTGTAGTAAATCCTAATATTTGTTGTCCACAGACTTTCTCTATCCAATCTGATTGGAACTGAGCAACTTTGCAAACAAGAAAGGGGAAAATAAAGTCTCCAGATGCGTGTAGCTAGTAGTGACAGACCCCAACAGATTTGTAGCTAATTGCTCAACTATTGGTTCTGCAAACAACTGACTCAGTTGGGCAGCACAGACACATGCTGTATATTGCACCTTTACAGTTTTAGCCTAACTTTAGAGAAAAGTACTTTTAAGACAACTTGATTTCAAGGTTTTAATATGAAAGGAACTGGTTAATTCACACAACTTTACAAAAAACATTTAAACAACCACTTCTTCACCATCAGTCTGCCTGTGAATCAACTGCTCTGTCCTTGCTTGACTGATATGTCAAAGTTGAAGACAAGGAATAGGGAAGAGAGTGAGAATGCCACACAGGCACTGACACAAGGATCAATCCGATTGGAATGATTTAGCATTTCTGCATTTTGAATAAAAATGAGTGCGCTAGACGGTGGAGCAGTTTGATGAGGAGGATCCTTAAGTCCTCTGGAGCCTTCTACGCTCTTTCTCTCTTCCTTCACTGCAAGAAGAAAAGTCTTCTTTCTCTCTTTTCAGAGGTCCGTTGGTTCCCTGGCCTTTTTCCTCACTGTTGGTATTACAAAATCCCCATTGAAAACAACCCTTGTCACCTGTCAGCTAAGCTAGGCCGCTTTGCTAGGTCTTTATCCTCAGCACATAAACTCACACATCTAGGACGGACTCCCAGCCCCCAATCCCTACTTATGCACATATCCCTTACATTCATACTGATACACGGACACAACTGCAAATCCTAACAGCACACACACACGCCCACCCACTCACACACTAAAACCGCATGTCTGAGAGCTGTTACTATAGCAGTTTAAAATTCATTACCCTGTTCACTTTAACCGGAGCACACACTGGGACTGGCCGCTGTCAGCCATGTTTTTGTGGCCACAGACTTAATGTGGGGCAGGCAGGATCCTGTCCATTTGTATGGTGGGTCACACACACACACACACACACACACACACACACACACACACACACACGCCCGCACACACACAGGGTCAATGGAGATCAGAAAACAACGCAAGGTGTAAAGTTTGTGAAGGAAAGTGATATTAAAATCTGAGCCGATAGTTTTCAATGACCAGCTCTCGCATGATCAGAAAAATAGATTAGATTTATCTTTTAGGTTACAATGGTGCTATGTTTGTAAATAAAGATATTTTCTGATTTGCTCATAACTGACGCCATCAACAATAGTTCAGGTTATGTCTTTTCTTGACATTAAAATGTCACAATGAAGAGGTTAAATATGAAGCTATTTCTGCATAATCAAGTGATTATTTGCTTATACTACAAAGGTTTTAAAAGTGAGAACACAGAAACTAAAATAATTAAAAATGCTAAATGAAAGAACATTACAACAGGAGTAAATTACTATGATCATCAACTTACATAGAAAATGCATAACAGACCATAACTATGGTAAATCCAGCTGTTTCATTAACACTTTTATAAACAAGTTTTATTTCGTCCTTTTAGTTCCTTAGTCACTGGAGAAGAACACAAGGCCCCTGTAATCCAAACCTTGATTAAGAACTAATGGAAAATAAGAAGAATGATGGATAAATGCTAACATTTATTTGTTAGAGTTAATTGCTGTGCCCTTGGTTAGCTACGAATGCTGAGTCAGAAATATTCTAGTCAAAAAGCCAAGTAAACCACAAAATTTTCTAACTTTCACTTTACACCTGCTCTCTGCTTTGGAATAAAACAGATCCATATTGTTTCAACTACTTTATTGCACATAAATGCATCAGTTTGGAAAAAAATATATATATTTCCAACACAGAATCAAGGAAAACTGGAGGAGCCTGTGAATCTTTTGTTGAAGATTAATTTGTGAAAAAATGTAAACTTGTTTCAATGCAGACTCATAAATTATTCTCGATATTCATGAACCTAACAATCATGATGCAGGAGACTCAGAATAAAGTGATTCTTAATAAATCCAGTGTATGTAGTTGTGTCCTTTAATGTACAAGAATATATAAATAAGACTCCAGCATTAGTTCGGTTCACCTTCCCGTTGCATGGCAGTAAAAGCTGGAGCAGCAGCTGTGCAAACCTGAGCTTAAGTTCTGAGTTTAAGCCTCACTTTGAGAAGGCCCAAAAGGGATGAAGGGTGTCCGGCAGAGTGACAGCAGAGGGTGGTCATCCGGTCTGGCTACTCAGCGTGGCCATGAACAGCCGTCACTTATTAACCCGCTGACAGGAGCTCCGGACACCGAGAAGCTCCACCCCCACACAAGAGGGTTGAAAGGTCAAACGGCTCTCTCTCCAGCCATAAAATCAAGATGGACCAACAAGCGGGGACTTATCCTACAATCAAAGGGTCAGGAATGCACTTTCAGGCACACTAACACACACACACACACACACACACGCATACACACACACATGAAAACAAATTGATTTATCAACAGCGTCTAGGCCCTTTTAAATCTAATCTACTCTCAAGGTTTTAAGATAATCTCAAACCACATTTCAGCAGACACAAAACTATAACAAAGACATTACTTTTCTCTGAACTTGTGTGACATTTATTGTGTCTGAGTATAATTCACTTCAGTATGTAAAAAAGAGACGGATTATGCAGCTATTTGAAGAACAACCACTGTTTGCAAGTTGCACATATTTTGTTGTAAATATTTGCTGCTAAACCGATCTTGTTTAAAAAATGTTTGTCTATCCAAACTAAAAGCCTACCAGTGTCCAAAGAGATGAGCTGCCTGGGAAATTATTTGGAGGACATCACTTTGAGATGTTGATGGTTTGATTTCGACAGCCTGTGAAAAATGGTATATAAAAAAAAAGACAGTTTAGATAAAATATAAACCAAAATAAATCATTCACCATTTTAGATCTACAATCAAAGTAATTATTTGATTTAAGAAATACATTTAAAATCTATACTGTTTCATTAATTAGCAAATATCATATTTCAGGAAAATGTTCCAGAAGGAGGCAGTCCAGTTTAACTTAACCCCTAATACTTAGCCTTTTATCGTTTAGTACTTAAAAAAATGTTACCAAACCTTCTCTTTTCCCAGAAGACATGTACAGCAAACCTTTGTCTCCCAAAGATTAAATCAATTCCTCATGTTGTATCAACTCTAGATTGCCCTTAGCTGTTCAGTGTGGGCATTCATCCTTCTCTGTGCTGTTTATCTGTGTTGCTCTAAGACTAACCTGTGATTTACCCAGGAGGCACCGGGTGACACTCACTGACGGTAGTGTGACACTACCGTCAGTGAGTGACACTCACTGACGGTAGTGTCACCCGTCACTAAAAGTGGGATTAATGTTGCAACAAGAGAAAAAAATAATCATGAATAAATAAAGTTCTCAGTACAAGAAAAAGAGAGGATCTCTAAATATTAATATTCAGTTAATTCATTACTTTGAAATCTGTTCAAAGTAACAATTTTCAGTACTTAACTGAAATCACAAATTAAATTTAGTTGAGATTGCTTTCTTGATGAATGCATCAGTTTATCTTACATCCTTTTATAAGTTATCCAAGTATTTTAGAAGTAAACTTTCCACAGTCTAGCGTGAACTAGACTTACTAGTGTACGTAAAATTATGACTGGTCAGGCAGGATTTCTAAGTCCAATGCTTCTCTTATCCAGTGCTAACAACATTAATCTGAATCATAGAGATAGTTCTGAAATTTTCAGTTCGTTAAATCCAATTAAAGTAGCATTAATTTAAATGAATTGTGAATAGAAAGATCACAATATAATCAGAGAAAAATCTAAGGTGACTTTGAACAAATGCACTTTTAGCTTAAATTGAAAGGAATTCTGTGTTCCAGCATTTTTACAGTTTTCTGTACGCTTGTTAGCAACAAAATGTTTGGTTTTGGACTAGATGTTTGTAGTTACAACATGATAGCTGTGAAAACAATTCCCATTCAAGCTGTAAAATTCAGTTCAATGCAACAGTATTTATGTTTTTCAATCATTTTATAAATATAAATTGTGAGCTGCACATTTAAACTCTCACTGGGTGAATGAAACATTTGGATTTACAAAGTTTACTTTCACTAGTTTTAGTGTTTATATGCCACTTCTAAAATAAAGGATTTCTGGCTTATAAACATAAAAATGTAATTTTATCATGTACCAAAAGAATAGCGCAACAAATTCAAAAGAACTTGTGTGTTGTGTGTTTTGTCCTTAATTTCTAGTGGTTTTAACCCAGTCAGACATTTATGAACTAGGATTTTTTATTTTTTTAGCTCTGAGGAGAATAATATGTTCGTCACAGTTGATTTTCTGAACTGATAAGATCAGTGATTGTATTAGTGTGTGTGAGTGATGCGTAACGGTTGTGTGTTTGTGTTAGTGGGGGCTAACTGTCTGACACCTGCAGGTCTTCATACTCAAAATGCAAATCCAGGCTCACCCCACCCGCACCACGACCCCTCCTGCGATCCCAAAGATCTGGGGTTACCGGGCAACGACTTTAAGAAATCTAGATCAGATTTAGATTATATCTGGAGGCTGATGGCATAAAACATCAAAATTTTGATAAAAATAAAAAATTATTAAATGTACCTCTGATATTTCCAGATTTGGTTTTTATAGTTGGTAACTTTACTTTACTTTGATGGGAGAATGATAAAGAAAAAAACAAAATACCATTAAGAAACAGAATTAATTAATTATTGATGCAAGCTTTTATGATTTCATGCGTATTTATGAAAAACAACTCAATTGATTTTTTTGTGACAAAGTTTGTGACAAAATCTTACGCAAACTTGAATTTAAAAAAAATTATTCATGCTTAACAGTCCTTAACTTTTTAAGATTCAGGTAACTCACAATGGGCAACAAAAACAAAATAATAAAGCTCAATATATATAGCTACACAGCATATGACTTTTGCTTGGCCAAGAGCTGCAGGTGCTGAACTCCTAACCAGCTCTGGGGCCACAGCCCTGAAGCTGAGCCTGACCTATGACCTCTTTGCTGGGAGCTACTTAAAATGTCACCCTGTGGGGAACAAGTAAAGTACTGATTTAAATGTTATTGTTGTGTGGTAAGTAAGGAAAAGCACCTGTTTTATTGGGTACCACATTTACTCTCTGGGGAGACCAATGAAGATTTTGATTATTACTCAGCTCAATATCGCCCCCTACCGAATCAATTAAACATTTCAGTATAGAACTAGATGAATCCAGAGCAAATACACAAGCAGCTGTAAACCCTTTGAGATAAAACTAAACAAAGTTGTTGACAAAGCTAAACTAGGAAAACGGACCTCTATGTTAAATTTAAATTTAATAAAATGTATGGATGGTTTTATCCGTTTCAGAAGGAAAGAACACTAAATCCAATTTTTTTGTGTGTATTACTTTGTTAAATTGTGAATAATAAAAAAACAGAAAAAAGTAAAATTGTAAAATCTCCTCAGCATTGCTTCACTGTGTTATAATTCCACTGAAAGAAATTTATAGTTAACAAGTTACATTTACCCCAGTCTGTACCAGTTCAGAGTTTAATCCTTTTCAAAATAGATTCAGCAAAATCTGAGAAACAGAGATTTTGCTCTATATTGACATGACAGCATCACAAAGTTGCAGATTTACCAACTCTATATCTGCAATGTAATTTTCCTATTCCACTAAAGGTGCTCTGTTTGATTGAGATCTGCGGATTATGGATGCCACTGGAGTACAGTGAACTTATTGCCAGTATAGTAAAGTTTTATGGTCAAAACCATAACAAATGCAAAAGGTGTGCCATCTTCAGTAATAACCTGAAAGCTGTAATCTCAATTTCTCAAGTTCTGTTTTGATTTCTTTTGAAGGAATACACATAGTCAATTGACGCCATCTAGTGGTTTTTGCATGTATAGTGCAACAGGAAAAATGTGGTTGTATTTGTTTAATTGCTCAATACATATTTTCAAGATTGGATAAAATGATCACTTTATTTTATTTTAAATCATAAGTTAAAACGACATTTTGAAGACTTTCTGTATGTGGCTGAGTTGTGATTTATAATGTTTTATAAAGTTTTTTTGGTCAGATGTAATATCCTCTGGTGTAATATCCTAATCATTTAAAATCAGAAACTTATCAAAATGAACAGAAATAAAGGAATTACAGACTTTCCTCAATATTTTTGGTGCATTCTCTGATTGGAATTACAATTGTCATAGCTAACCTCCACAGTAATTAGTTGTTTATGTACTTAGTTCCAACAGATTACAAATACTTTTTGACATGAATCAATTGGTTCCAAGCAATTCTCTGCAGTTTCATAACTTTATCATTTGAAGAATACTTGTGAATTCTGAATTGACAACTAGCTTAACAGAAATGTTAAACCAGTTGTCAAAATCTATACACTTTATGCCTTTTATATACTGTTTCAAAAAATGTCTCTCAGGTTGAACAAGTTCTCTAAGGTGAACTTCTGCTTTCACAGATGATCTTCATGCACAGCTTCACCCAAAGCACTTTTCTTTTGTTTGTTGTGTAACTAGATTTGTAATTAGATTTGCACAATTATGTGAATTAATTAGAACTTCAAAGAGCATATGCAGTAAATGTGTGAAACATATACACATTTAAACAAGTAATAAATTAGGTATGCTCCTTAAGATGCACTTTAACATCTTCCTTGTTGTGCTGCAGCTGAAAAGTGGAGATGACTCGGGTTTCCCCCACCATTATTGAGGGGAATGACTATAGAGGAATTCTCATTATTAACACCAAATTTCATTTTAGTGTTTATCTGCCAACACATAATATGCCCTTTAAATGTCCCCGGCTCTGGGCGACCTCCCCTGGATCCAGAAATATGGCGCACGACCTGAACTTCAACCTCGGATATTTTTTCAGCCTCGTTCGTCTGTTCGACAGACTGCACATCTGTCACTCAAACGTCTCGCGATAAACGGCCTTCATATATAAAGAACTGCTGAGGGGGTGCCTCGTCCACTTGGACAGCGTTAGGTTTCCTTAAGGATCTTGGGCCGAGTTTGGAACAGCCAAGTAGAGAGGGAGACTGCTCTAGAAATCAACCAGCCATGTCGGACGCGGTGATTAGTTTCATGAAGGACTTTTTGGCCGGTGGCATTGCCGCTGCCATCTCCAAAACAGCTGTCGCTCCCATTGAGAGAGTCAAGCTGCTGCTGCAGGTAAACGGGTTTAGCCAGCTGTTGGTCATGCCGCGTTTTGTGCGTAAAGTGTGCGTAATTTGTGGATCGCTGATAAGCAAGAAATTAAATTTACGAGGAAATTGCTTTAAAAGAGGAGACGTTTAACTAAGAACAAGGAAGGTTCGTATAATCGTGTGCGTAATGGCAACGGGCACGTGAGGGTCAACTTGGAGATCATTTTACGCACAGGCTTAAAGGATGGTGGGAAGGTAAAATGATGTGGGATCAGAATAAAACAGTTAACCACTTATTCATGATATTCTGTCAATGTTTTCCAATTTCATTTATGCTCGCTTAAAGCACATTGCCACAGTAATATTCAGTGGAAGAGAATTGCTAAATTTAACCTAAAAGATGTAATCCAATACGCAGTGAGGTCTCCTGTGTCTAGGATGTGCCTTAAGACTGCTGGACAAACTAAACCAGATCACTAGATAATGTCTGGCAAGCTGAAGAGTGTTCAACAAGGTTATTCAATGAAAAGGTCAAAATTACAAATTCATTTTCTTCACACTTCTCCTGAAATCAAGCCAGGTGTAAAGGCGGCATCTTGGTTTTCTCCCTTGTAGGTGCAGCATGCCAGCAAACAGATCACCGCTGATATGCAGTACAAAGGCATTATTGACTGTGTTGTTAGAATCCCGAAGGAGCAGGGCTTCCTGTCCTTCTGGAGAGGCAACCTGGCCAACGTGATCCGTTACTTCCCCACCCAAGCCCTGAACTTCGCCTTCAAAGACAAGTACAAGAAGATCTTCCTTGGTGGCGTGGATCAGAAGACACAGTTCTGGCGCTACTTTGCCGGGAACCTGGCGTCGGGCGGCGCCGCTGGGGCCACTTCGCTCTGCTTCGTCTACCCACTCGATTTCGCTAGGACGAGGTTGGCCGCCGACATCGGGAAGGGCCCAGCAGAGAGGGAGTTCACCGGACTCGGAAACTGCATTAACAAGATCTTCAAAACCGATGGCCTCAAGGGTCTTTACCTCGGGTTCAACGTGTCGGTGCAAGGCATCATCATCTACAGAGCGGCTTACTTCGGATGCTTTGATACAGCAAAAGGTGCACAAACAAACCTGGTTGACCTAAATTGTGGTGCAGTGGTGATTCTTGCATGAAGAGTGAGCCCCTCTTTCTGCTGCCCCAACCAATCAAAATGCATGAAATCATCAAAATTTAGTTCATTAGTCTCATTCATCATCAGGCAAGGGGCACAAACTTTCCTGTAGACTGCAAATGCTTGAAAGCAGTAGGAAACTTTTTCAAGGTGCAATTGAAAGACGTGTTTTAGCAGATATGTGTATACATTTATTTGCTTTGACTTCCCTCATGCAGGCATGCTGCCAGATCCCAAGAACACACACATCTTTGTCAGCTGGATGATCGCCCAGACTGTCACGGCTGTAGCAGGTCTCGTCTCATATCCTTTTGACACCGTCAGACGTCGCATGATGATGCAGTCAGGACGTAAAGGAGGCAAGATTCTCTTTTGCTTGTTAACATTCTTTACTGCATAACAACAGGAGAATTACACACCAACATGTGGATATTAATGGTGATGTTTGAATTCCCACAGCTGATATTATGTACAAGGGCACAATTGACTGCTGGAAGAAGATCCTCAAAGATGAGGGAGGTCGGGCCTTCTTCAAGGGAGCCTGGTCCAATGTGATCAGAGGCATGGGTGGTGCTTTTGTGCTGGTGCTGTATGATGAGATCAAGAAGTTCACCAAATAAGCGCACTCTCCCAAAACCTCAAGGAAATCCATTCTTTGTTCAAGTCTTATTTTATTATTATTATTATTTTTTTTGTGATATGGTGACACCGACCTGGTGAATTAAGAATCTGGGTTTGTAGGCTATCTTTCCTGTGCAGCAGCTGGGGGAGAATGGATAGGTGTACTTGACCTGGGTTTATGCCTCATCAGAAATGTGTATATATAACATTATCAACCATCTGCTAAAAGGAAGTCTCTAGGTTTCAACAGCTGGTGGACAAGATGTGATAACAGATTATGATACAGGCCAAACGTTCCTCCTGTTTAGTGTTAAGGAGCGGCCGAGGCCCTTATGCTGTGACCACCTTAAACATTAATTTATTAAGAATAAAGACTCAGTCTATACTCCAGTGTCTCTGTTGTCCTTAAAAGCACCACTTTTCCCTGGCACGTCTTGGTTACTTTGTTTTTGATGTGAATACCCGGTTTCATTTAACATCAGTATTTATGGAGCAAGTGTGCCCCGACACAGCTGCCTAATTCTTGAAAAGCTTATAGTGAATACATCATTTATTGCCATCTGTGGTTTTCCTGGTGTCTTCATTGAAAGAAGGTCCAAAAAGAGGAGCCCTGCAAAAGTACCGACACACCTTTTTTTTTTTTTTGCAATTCCCACATTATGTACAATTTGTGTGATAGACCATAACAACATTGTTAGGAAGTCTAAAATGTGTCATGCCCTCACATATCAAAATTCAGCTATTTTATCTCCATGCTGCTAAATCATCAACTGAGCAGTACTCCATGGGATCTCTAAAGGTAGGGATATTATTTCATAACCTACACTTTAAATTTCTCCACAACTTTGTCCCTGACGTGTCATGTGGTTCTTAGTCTTCCTGACAATAAATACATAAGATTACATGACAGGTGATTTCCGAAAGCAATTGATTTTACTTTGAAGGTATCAATGTAAAGGGGCCTATAACTATGCATGTCACTCTTTTCAGATTTTTATTTGTAAAGCATTTGTAAACTCATGAATCATGCTACTTTGCATTGGTCTATTACATACAATTAAAACACATTGAGGTTTGTAGTTCAATGTTCAAGGAGCGTGGATATTTTTAAGATAGACTGCATCACAAAAATGAGAAAACGTAACTGCTCTGCGACTCTCCATTGTTATGGACTTTTCTGCAATAAAATTGACATCTTTTCTTCTACGGGATAAACCAAAAATTAATACGCAAATAATTTTTTTCTGGTTTAAAACAATGTTTTATTAGATCACAAATCACACACATGTGTTAACAGTAACAAATACCAAAACATATCTGCACTTTTTTGTTTAAAAATTACTCTGCAGACAATATCAAACCACAGCATCAATTAACATTTTAAAGCCAAAATTTCTGACTGAATTAAAATGTTAAAGTAAGTGTAGTTATTTACAAATGGCTTTGATATCAAAACATAAACTGCTAAATAGTTGAAGAGCAGAAAACAAACAGAGCAGCATGAGTACATTACATGAAATAATAATAAAAGCATAAATATGTTCTAAGCTTTGCACTGTACAAATTAATCAACACCAAAAAGTGAAAGTGATATATGCTGTAAAGGAAAGAAATTGCTCTTTATTAGCAGAGGTCTTAACGCCAGGCTGGAGTGCTAGTATTTCGTGTACTTGACCCAGGAACAGATGTCCTTCTGGTGTAGGTGTTAATGAGAACTGCACTGGAGGCGACTGGCCTGGGTCTTATAAAATCTGAGAAGAAAACAGGAGGAATTCCCTTAGGTAACTCAGACACAAACAGCAATTGTTTTGTAACAAGCGAGTCATTTGGCACACAGGCTTTACTAACTCATTTTATTATTACAACTTAAGTATTGATTTTTCACACCGTAGTAAAAAAAACAGCTGAAATTAAAAAGCTATGAAATGATGGAAACAGGAAGATTAAGCAATTTACTTATAAATGAACAAGTGATTCCCAATAAGAGCTTGCAGCTGCTCCAAACTGCTTTGTTTTCTGAGTTAGCTTAATCTCTGCAGCCATCTGGAAGCTGCAGCCCAGACGTGCAACAAAACCTGCAGCATCAGTTTAAGAGAACTGCTGCTCACTACCACATGCTGATCCTCATTTTCTTTGATTGAAAATCAACACTGGAGTACTTCAAAGTAAATACGGAGTTCTGAAGACAGGGATATATATAGACGCAAAGCAGCAGTTTAATGGTGCAAATTTACCTCGAATGTGATGTCGTCTGAGCTAAACCTTCACATCATATTTTCTGCAGAACTTTACTTGGTCTTCATAAAACCAGCTCAAAGTACTTTGCAGAAATATTAATTATTCTTGAAGGTATTTTTAATTTTTATATTATGATCAAACTTCAATGTGTCAAACACCAACATAAAATACTGCATAATTATGAAGTGAAAAAATCTGAAAAATGTTTTTGTTTTTCTTTTTACAAAAAAAATTTAACAGCGTGATGTCCGTCTTGATTCAGACCTCTGTTAATCTGATAAATACAATCCAATACAACCAACTGTCTTAGATTCCTTATCCAATAAACAGAGTCCATCTCTGTTTAAACTCTGTACAAATACAAGTTTCTGTGAATATTTCCGACAGGAAAAAGTCAGAGTAAGAAACAGTCAGAGCTGAACTGGAATGCTTTACAGCACAGATGTCAAACTCCATTCCTTGAACTTTTCGACTGCACACAGTGATGTACCGCAGATGACAATTAATAAAAGTATTGTTTAAGGTGTGCTGAAGCAGATACGCAACAGTCCCAGGACATTCTCCTTTGAGGACCTATGCTAGAGAGCACATCCGTGTTTTAAAAGAACCCAGTCAAAGTTCAGATCTAAGTCAAAGTCATCCAATCTGACTTTGCTTTTACCAAAAAAACATAACTGACAAGTTGTGTCCTCTTGATCTGCAAAGCTGGTAAGGACCTCAAAAGATTTGCTGCTGTAAATGCAATTAATGTGTGAAATGCTAATGGAAGTTCAAATGGAACGAATACTTTCACAAGGTAAGATCATATAAGAAGCAAACTCTTCCTAAAACGATGAATTTGACTGACAACCTTGAATGAACTCTACTGTACCTGAAATATACAGAAATATTAACATTAAAAAAGTTTTGCAGTTTAGCTTCTGCAGATTTAAAAGCACTTACCACAGGCTATTCTGCTGGACCCACCACTATAGGAGCTGTAGATAGGCACTGAGGTCAGCCGCTGGTGATGTGCTAGTTGTTCGACACGGCGCATTCCAGGTGTGGCTTGGGTGGCCTGCAGTTTCTTTAGGAAAACCTGTGAAACACATCAAGACCTTTGTGTCATACTTCAAATGTAAATATCTTGCTTCCTATGCAATTGACTGTTTACAGTTAAAAAACAGAAATCTAGTTGTGTTATTTGGACAAATTATTATAATGAGCCATTTCTGTGTCCCTCCATGGACATTTAGCATTTTTACCCGTTATAGATAAGTTAAGATAAGTTTTACATTGGATTGTTACTCCTCATCTTTATTAGCAATACCATCTACCTTCACAGTCATCTGTAGTTCTTAAAATTGCTGACGGATGTAGGATTTGGACTCGTCGTCAGATCATTTAGAACTGATCTAAAGTCTGGATCCATTGTTTATTTTCTTACATTTAGCGTTAACAAGCAATATTTTTTAGGACACCAACTGGCTAAAAATATAAAATGTACAACAGTCTTAGTGCATTGAAGAATGACTGAGGATTCATTTAAGCAAATCACTAAAATAAGGTTCCTAAATCAAGTAATCAACTCCTTATCAGTGTTTAGTGTACAGCCAGTTTTAAAATGCTGACTCAGCTATCTTATTGGCCATTAAGAAGACAAGATAATTCATTTAGCTTAGTTGCAAACATGAAAAAGACAACAAATAAGCCTGACAGACATAAAATGTATTTTTTTCCAACAAGGTAATATATATGATATTCACAGGTATAGTGTGTGTTTTTAATGATCATTTTGAAAAATTTAAATTAGCAAAACAATATCACTTAAATCAACATTTGTTGTGCCAAATTGTTTACAATGATCTAATATTTTAAAAGAAACATGCAAAAGTAACTTTTGTGCCAAAAACATAACATACCGGTACTTTTTCAGAAATATAATATTTGCTATGAACTTGAATTAAAAACCAGACAAAAAGTGTCAACTCAACTGTATGACATAATATTGTATGCTTTAGGTCGTATATACCACAAAAACCAAGACTACTCAATGAGGTTTCTTGGTAAGCAATGTGTATAGACTACAATAAGCTCCAGCATAAAAACATATATAAATATACATATTAAATGAACATTAAATTGAATAAGATTTTTTATTCAATTGCACTTATATAACAGTTAAAAACCTCCTTAAAGTTAATCAACTGGTCGCATTTTCAGTTTTTTATAAACAAAATGATGCGTGTTACAAGTGTGATGTGCCGGAGAATACTCTGACCACACGGCAGATTCAATTACTCTACTCTAAGAATAGAGGAGGCGAAAAGCACTCCTCACAAGACGGACTTCAGAGTGAACAGTTTGTCCTGAAAACGACTGAAGTGCCTCCTATTTCAACAGCATTTACCAGAATTATGATCAACTATAAATATATGAAAAATGTAATAAACCTGTGAAAATATCAAGAATCATAACTTTGTAGCACACTGTTAGTTACCAGCAATTACTTCAATCCAGACAGATTTTTTAACAGTGCTGATCATCTAAATGTGAGTGTTATTGATAAATAAGACAATAAATAGATGAAATATGAAGACTGGAAAAATCTGCAGGCAGAAAGGTCTCATAATGTTCCTCAGTAGTATGGCTGCAAGTCGGACACCTGCTGCCATCTATCAAAGTTCATCAGTATCTGCTTTCAGGGGTGTGTTCTCAGACCGACCCCAACTAAACCTTAATGATAGATATATTTCATGAAATCACGATTAAACACTGTAAAACATCTAGTCAGCAAGATACATTTAAGAGGGGATCCCTACTCCATTGTCGTGAGAATGAGCTGGCTGCAGTGGAAAGGTGAGTCCACCTTTCCACTGCAGTAGTAACTAATAGTGGCCAACATGATAAAATCCTCCAAATCATTAAAGTAAATCATATTAATGAGCACCCTGCAGCCTGAACAGCAGCACCATCTCCCTGAACAATGACTGTTCAATTATAAACACTGAGAAGATACGGCTTCAAGTGTCTCCAATGAATTTCATTTAGAGGTAAAACAGCAGCTACAGTGGAAAGTCACAGGATGTTGCTAGGTGCACACAGATCACTTGAGAACAACCTAGAACAATTACATAGCTCCCTATTTTGAAACAGTCACACACTTTAATGTAATGGTTGTTCAGTTGTTGACTTTATGTTGTTTTCTTTACAACTCTGTAATTTGCACTTTGCACTTTGAACGGGCTAGCTGGTGAAATGTGCTATCCAAATAAACTTGATTGATTGATTTAATGAAAAGGTTGCTATGCAACAGTATAACACAGGTCAAAACACCATTCCAGAGCTTACATGATGAAGTAAGAGATGAAATGCTTGATAATTAACTGGAATCCTCCCAGTAAAAACAAAAAACATCAGTGTACACTAAAACATGATTAGGTTTATGACACCAAGACTCTTAACATGTGTTATTTTGATAGCAACTGTTGATGCTGAATTAGACGTTACCATCTCAGGTGTTGCCAAGCTACAGACATGCATGCATTCATTGTACACAGTACAAGGTTATGAGTGTGTGTTTGCTTAGTGAATCAGTTACTGACAGAAAAATGTCAATCAAAATGTAAAACAACTCACCAGGTTCTCCTGGTGAATGCGGCGCTGTTGTCGGTCCCTGTTTTGTGCACTATGTGCGTAAAAAGCCACTGAAGCGCCTTTGGCCACACAAGAGCTCTTTTTTGACAATTTTTCTGCTGTGGACCCTGATGAAATTTTTGACAGTGCCTGAAGGAGACGCTTGTTCTCAAAATCAATGCGACGGACCTCATTGTTGGAAAATGAGAAGTTCTTCCGAACAGTCCCTCCAGAAATCTGGAGCACCATTTTCTGTTCAAGATGGCTTTCTAATCCGGATGAACCTGAAGGAGGAGAAAGCACATTTGTCTAGTTCGTGTGTTTAACACGCTTGTGAACAATGCTCTGCTGGGTTGTCTGAAAAATAACAATAACACATGCAAAAAACAACATAAAAATACAAAACATGTACATCAAGTGGCATGTCTTTCAGTCAAGAGTCCCTTTTTTACATTTTGTCATAATTTGTCAAACTTATTCATGTTTTTTTTCACTTGTTCATGAATTATTTTTTTTTAATCCAAATACTGGCATTCTTTTGTACTCTACCTACTTATCTCATATTTCCCTAATTAAAATGCAAATAAAACTTGCCTTCAGGAGTTCCCTAATTTGTAAATAGAGTCCACCTGTGTGTGAATTAATTTCAGAATAAATCCTGCTGTTCTATGAAGGCCTCGGATGTTGCAAACAGCATCAAGAAGTCCAAGGAACACAGCAGACACAAGTTGACAAGTCGAAGCATCTTGGGGTTACGCAACATCCTCAGCTTTGAGCATCTCACACAATGCCACAACCCGCCGACCCACAAGTACAAACCTACTGAGACATGTGCATCTACCTAGTAGGTAGATGCACATGGTAGGTAGAACACAGCTAGCATTACTCACACTCATCCACATCTGGTTTTGAGTCCACTGCTTGATGAACTTTGCTGAAGGCACCGGAGGGCAGAGTTTTCGGCTCCCGCTGCGCTTCATGACCTTCTTTCTCAGCCTCTGAACTTAATGACTGGAGTGAGCCAGAATCAGGAGAAGAGAGGGGACTCACATCTGTCATTGAGCCATCTGACTCATCTGTGCTCATGTTAGGCAAATCCTGAGATTCAGCTGAGCCTCGTCTGGTCCCTCTTGTTTTGCGTACAAAAGACTTGGTGGGTTTGGAGAGGTTAGAGGAATTTAAAATACCTCTCTGACTGCTGAAAGAACTCTCTGAATCTGCGTCGGTGCTGGCCTCATTTGAAGTGGGAGGAGAATTTTTAGGATGCTGATTTTTAACCAGTTTTCTAGGCAATTGCTCATTTGTCTCTTTTGAGTTAGCTGGGAAAGCTAAGGCGCTTTTTCTCGTGTCATTCCGTCTCTGGTTGTCCCCATCGTTTGGAATGTCGGCTAGCATAGTCAGAAATGCTCCACTGGCTCTTTTAGAGTGCAGATTTAACTCGTCTTTGCCTTCATGGAAAGGTTCACCCGGTATAAAAGAAATCGATGATGCATCAGCTTTGTTGCCACTCTTGTTTTCCACTTCATTCAAGTGTCTCTTTGTCTTCTCAGTCCTTGAATGCAGATCAACAGCGAGATGTCCAGAGAGTTTTACAGATTCTCTCTGAAGTGCGCTTGAAATTTGCTTTTTCATCTTCAAGTCCTTCTCTCTTTTCTCTCCAACATTTCTTCCACTGTCCCCATCACTGTCAAAAAAGGAGTGGTCCACTTCCCCTTCAAGCTCACTAGAGGTGAACATGGCAGCCTTCCCCAACACAGAACCTGCAGGTTATTGTGAGCACAATGTTAATTTGAAGTTGGAATTGTTTTTTTTGTTTTTTTTTAATGTGAAACAGATTAAGTAACTTTGAATGACACTTCAACATATTTAGAATGTGTTGCCTTCCCCTCATGTGTTTGCTAGCTACTACCACAAACGTAGCATGTATGAGAGATTAAATACAAACTATATTTAAAAGAGAGGAAACCATTTTTGAAGTATTCTCTTTGGAGAGAGGCAGGTCAACTGAAACAACTTTGTCACAATGGTAATCTTTAGAGACCCAATCCCTTTGCTGAATCCTGGCACTTGCAGTACTTTCTTGGGGACCTTGAAGCCCAAAACTGAGTCTCTCTCTCCTTAAAGTTCTGGATGATTCAATAAATTGTTGAGTACAATACTATTACCAACCTCTGAAGCCACTTTATGCAAAGTGATGATGAAAGCATTTGTCCTTGGAAGTAACCATGAGAAAAGAATAGTCGCAGGCATTTTAACAAGCAAACCGTTCTGCTCTGCTAGCTGAATGTGAATCGCAGAGTGATAGCAGAGCCCAGTCCTTATCAAAACTTTCCTCTGATTTTTTTTTATAAGTCATATTGTGACAGAGCTAAAACGCAGGGGAAACACCCCCGCCCTCTTTTTCATTTCAGCTGATTTATCCACAATCTAGCTGACCCCTCTTTATGGCAACCTACAAAAGCACAGTAACAAAACTGTGGCGATATAAAGCTGGTGGTAAAACACTGATTTCTGTCAGCCTCAAAGGTTTTGATCATGACTGTAGAATTTGGTGATGGACTGAGCCATCCTGGTAAATGTGATTCAAAGTGATGGCTGAAGTAAAACTCTGTCCATATTTGTAATAAACTGCTCTTGTTCAAATTTAGGATAACATAACCCGAAGACCAAGGTTCGACAGAAACGCTTCAAAAAAATTGACACGACTTAATAAAACTAAAATGTTAACATAAAGTTATTTAGCGTTTCTAGATGTCAGACACTGGTTACTGTACCCACTGTACGATGGAAGAGTTAACTTACGTTTTAAAGTTTTACATGGGAGAAAGCTAAAATCTACATCTAACCATCTTAAAACATATAGTAGTTGGTAGACATGGCCATAGTAGGTAACTCAACGACGTTTACTTTAGCTAAAAACCAACGTAGCGTCTTACCTGTCGAAATGCTTCGCACAGGTTTTAACGTTTCTGTTGTAAACAGGTCAGACGTCTTACTCTCCCCATTTCGCTTGACAAATACTAAAACCACCGGAAACTACGCCAGGTCGCCAGTGCGCACAAACAGACGACGCTGCTAGTATCTAGGTAACGTCATTTCCTGGTAACGGTTACACCGTGAATAAGGGACTGGGGTTTGGGTAGAAACGACATTGTTTTATAGTATTTTACGCAAAATAAAATACTATAAAAACCGCAGTTTTTATTTGGGCTTTTTGTTAAAAACCTGTCACGAATTTATTTAAATGGCCTGTCCAGGTAAAAAAAAAAATATATATATATAAATCTTAAACGAATGCGAATGATTTTTTTAAAGATAAATGGGCAAATATGGATATTTTTATATAGGCCAAAGTATTGCCAATGGAAATATCTTTACTGATGATATTACATTTATTAACTACCCGTTGTTAATGTGTATGTTGAATTAATTCAACCGCCACAAACTAGCAAATATTAATTCAGAACTTCCTTTAAAAAATTTTGAGAATCTGCAATGTAAAGAGCTTTATGTTATACCATTAAAGACACTATGTTCAACATTAAACTGCTCAAGCAAATAAATTCAAAAGAAAACTCCAGGAGATAAGCACCTTTGCAGTAAAAGATTTTAGACAAATATGAATGCAAAATAGGATGCAAAACATGGGTGAGTTTTTTTTTCTTTATTTTTGGTTGGGAATCTATTCTGCTAAAGAGCATCTCCTTTAACAAGACAGGGGATTATCTGGAGGCGCGTCCCCTGAAATTACAATTTGTCATGGTTTTACTATTTACTATATAGTTAAACACGTAAGTGATACACTCATGGTATACTGACATCCTAGGACAATAGTACTAGGCCTGGGCCAATCTATGCTATAAACCTGACTACTCATAAAACTTTTATATGCCAGTGTAGAAATAGGGATGGATTGAGAGAAATTTTGTAGACAAACAGAAAGCCCTTAGTAATGAAATTTGAACTTAACAAGGATCATACTTCCGACTTACTGGAGACAATGAGACATACAAACAAGGCAAAGTGAAAATCCTTTTTTATTTCTAAAGTTTTTAATTAAAGTGAGCAAAACGGTATTTTTAAAGAATGAGGAAATTCTTTGAAATAGACAAAATATTAACATTTCTTTCTGGCAATGCGATTATCAGCTCAGCCAAAATTATGTAAATAAACAGTCCATACTGTTACATCTCAAATTTATAGCCTTTCATCATTGTCCATTTTCTCAAATCACTCTCGGCCTCTGGGGCAAACAGAGGTTGTAATATGCAGTTTGATCCCAAAAGTCTGGTCCTTTCCAGCCACACCAACCCTGTGGAAGTCAATATTCACATTAAGATCACGACTTGCATATGAAGTGTTATTCAGTTCACAGATATATCTCAAGTAGTGTCTTTCTGTAGCTGCTACCTTCTCTGTGATAACTGGAAGGTCCTCTGCTCCAGTGTAATGTGGATCTAGGATAAGATAGCGGATTTCACCAGTGGTCTCACTCCAAGCTACGCCCAAGATAGTGTGAGCCAAAACTCCCCCACCTATAAAACAACAACAACAAAAAAGATACCATTAGTAAATTCTAACTAGCCATGGTTTCTAACTAGTTTTAAAAGCATATTACATTATATTATGTCTTTTTTCAGCAGGAAAAAAAACTATAATAATTGTCATATATTTCAAGGTGTCTGAAAAGAAACAGTATTTACAGGTTCATGCTAATCTTAGGCTGAAATATCAGCTCACCAATCATGACAGGAGTTCCTTCAGTCACAAAGTGATTAGCAAGTTCTCTTCCCTTGGATGCCAACTCAGAACCTTGACTAAATATGACAAAGTTATGTCAAATTCATCAACAAAATAAATTCCTTGAGGGCTGTTAAGGAATGCCACCTCACCTCACAAACATGATTTTGGATGTGACTCCAAGCAGATGGTTTAGAACAGCCTGAACCTCAATGGATCCAATCCACTGACGGGACCCCACGAAGGATGCCTGCTTGTCTCCAACTTCCACCAAAGCCTGTAAAACAAGGACCCCAGACAAAGTAGGATGCTAGTTTGATAAGAGTTTCAGGCTGCTATATGTCACATCCAAGCTTTGGACCAGGGGTCTTCAACTCCAGCTCTTGAGGGCCGACATCCTAAAAGTTTCAGGACGACCCAGGCTCTCGAGTCCTACATTTAAAAACTGTTTATTCTGAAACTTTGGCGTTCCACTTGTAACACCACTTTACGATATTTTCGGTCACCTAGGACGTGCATTGTTTTCTTTAACACTTTTTCTGAAATATTTCTCACCTTCAGAAATGATGCACATGGAAAAAAAAGCCCTTCATAGAAATCTTGCATTTTGCTTAAACTGGAATCACATCTATGAATGGGCTTTACCTGCTGGATCTCTTTGTGGCTGGGCACGGCGCGCTCCACATAACCCTGCTGCTGGAACCAGGAGCAGATGGTCTGCAGGGAGCGATAGGCACAGCCCCAGCCATTGTCATCCATGTGGTCCTGCATATAGTGGTGGTAGCTGTAAATCCCCTGGACCAGGTATACCTTAAGATGAGACAAAGCACAAAATATTTAACCTTCGTTTCAGTTTTTATTGATTACAGTGTGCCAAAATTGTAAAAGTTACAAGAAAAAATAATTAAGTAAATATTATAGACGTTGTAAATTTACCTTTCCGTTATCAAGGGTGGGGTGTGTGAGAACTGTGTGAGGGTTTCTGAGATAACCATCTTTGTAGGGCTCATTAGGGAAGTGGTAAGCATTTGCTCTTCTGAAGAAAGGCCTGTTGTCTGGCAGTTCAAACTGTCCATGCAACTCCTGTTTTGTGCAAAAACAATGAGAAACAATTGATATAATTTGATATTCAATCAGACTTTAGCTTTTAGAGCAATGAAGATTCTAACTGAAACATCGTAAGGTACATAATTAAAAAAAATAAATAAAAAAGAGCCAAAATCAATGTGATCTTACCCGCCGCTGTGCTTCCAGTTCTTCATCCGGTACTCCGCTAGGAAAAACCACCGTCACCAGTCCATTTGGCTCTGGAAGGAGAAAATGAAGGGGCTCTGGGACACGCAGTGTTGTCCCCTTTATACACTGCAGAGTCACCTTCTCCATCTCAAACAGCTGGCGAGTCAATGCCTTCATCAGTCGTTCACATCCGCTGCATGGCCAAATAAGAAGACATCCGTCATTGTGAGATAAAACCTTTGTCAAAGCAGTTACCAGCTATTGTTGAATCAGTGGCAAATCAATATATATAGTTTTACAGATTTTGATCATGAAATAAAATATGTTCAAGATAAGACATACTCTTTGATGGTGTCGCTGAAGCTGCTCCATATAGCACAGTCCATTGGAAGAGTTGCACACAGAAGGTGAGATTTCTGGACCGTTCTAGTGAGGATTGGAGCTGAGACAGGACCTGGCTTTGTGGCCTCCATCATCAAGGAGAGGTTTATGACACTCTAAAGAACATACTTTAATTATTCAGAAGTTCTGGTTCTATCCACATGAATAAAATAAGTGTGTTTTGTGTAAGCAAAGCAACATTTGAAAACCTGATCTTCAGCTGTGATACAGATACTGTCTAGGGAGGTCCAGATCAGGAACTGTTGTCCCCAACAAAGGTACAAGTCATTTACAAATGGGCATTTGATAGAACTGAGTCATAACCTGATACTTTACTAAGCAAATACACGAGGTTATACTATTGGAATACTGACTGGTCTATTAATGATGTTCTGGACACTCCAGTATTGATTTTTCTTGGCATTTTGTTAAAACCAGAGTTTACATGGGATAAATTTGGACTAAATACCTGCAGCTACAGTCTGATTCCAGCTGATGATCCTTTTATCCAGGCAATAATATGGAATGTTTTTTTTTATTTTTAAATTGTCCAATAACACATGAATTTGGTCAGGGACTAAGCTATGTATTGCTTAAAATATGTGTTTATCAGAAAGCAAATCCTGCTTTTGTTTTGTGTGTTGCAAACAAATTTAAAACATTGATGATACACGTTCATCCTCCCTTACATATGAACTGCTAATCCAGTCAAGTAAATAATCTGTCAATGAGGTGAATGACCTTGGAAGCAGTTTACTTAACATTCCAGTTTCCAGTATTAAAAAGCTGCCAGACTGCAGCGTTAAAAGCTCTCTTCTAGGGGGACCTCAGTCCACAGATGTGATTTCTTTAAGCATGGTTTCCATTTTTATGCTCTCTCTAAATTAACAAATTAAAGAACTGACTGAGGCAATTAGCTTTAGGTTAAGTGACGATAAATAAATAAAAAAAACAACAACATACATTTACAATGTCTTGTAAAAGTACTTACACCAAATTAACTTTTTTACATCTTGTTATATTACGACCACAAACGTTTTGGTATTTTATGACACAAAGTTGCTCAATCCTTTTGAGGTAGAAAAGTTAGGATGTAATTTTTTTTTTAACTAATGAAATTATACAATTGTGGCATATGTTTATATTCAGCCCTTGTTTACTCTGGTATCCCTAATCTAAAAAGAGGCATGCATACTCTTGCTAAGCACTTTATACTACGAAAAAAATCATAGCTTATGTTCCAACAAATTTAATACTTAAGGATTTTGGTCCTATGAAACTTGCTATCCTTTCTGCAAGCTCCACAACTGCTTGCACACATACTTGGCAAATGTTTCATGCAGGATGCTCTTTCTGGCACAACCTGACTTTCCCCGAGAAGAAATAGTATTTGAACCATGAACCGCCCGAGTCATTACCACTCCACTTTATTCCTATGAAAATAAATCCTGAAAACAATATATAGTGTATAGGATATACTTACCGCTGAAACACCTTTTTTGTTTTTCTTTTTTGTTGATCTCTTTCCACTTGTCTCTTGGTTTCTAGAAGACATTAAAAATGGTTCAAATACAGCCAAACAAATAAAAATGAACAGCCTAATGTGTTTTAAATTGAGTTTAAATTTGTTTAAACTAAATTTGTTCTATTCTGGGTTGTTGGCAGTTCTTAAATATTAACATTTTAATATAAGATTAACTTTTTCATATTTTGTGATAAATCCAAAAATATGCCAAGGAGGAGTTCTAGTGTAAAAGTCTCCAACAAACTGATTTGAGCAGTTGTTTCATTTACAATACAAAGTTACATTCATTACTTACTGTATGAACTGAAATATGTCTTCGCATGGTGCATCTGGAGTTGTTTCTTCAAAAACACTTTTGTTTGGCCAAATGAGAACAGGACTGTTGCAGACTGCCAGGACACAGGACTCAGATTTTACCTGCAAACGAAGTGCCTCAAATGTTCTGGAGATTGCTTTTTGCATTGGCACCACTGGAAGAAAAAATTAAATAAAATAAGTCAGTCAGATACACTGCCTGACCAAAAAAAAAGTCACCACCAAAAAATGGTCACACTCTCTAATATTTTGTTGGACCGCCTTTAGCTTTGATTACAGCCC
>CAEFZX010023587.1:0-25493 GCA_903066825.1 Alfaro cultratus | reverse complement strand
CTGGCGAAAGATTCAAATGAACAGATTTCTGCAGAGAAAGAGATTTCTGCAGATGAAGACATTTCTGCAGATGAAGACATTTCTGCAGATGAAGAGATTGCTGCAGATGAAGATATTTCTGCAGAGGAAGAGATTGCTGCAGATGAAGAGATTTCTGCAGATGAAGAGATTTCTGCAGATGAAGACATTTCTGCAGAGGAAGATATTTCTGCAGAGGAAGATATTTCTGCAGAGGAACTTCCAGAACCAGGTTGTTCAATGGATTCAATGGATTCAGAATCCAGACCACAAGAGACGGAGACCATTGACGAAACAATCATGGAGGATTTGAACGATCCAGTTATTGAAAGCATACAGCAAGGTAAAAAGAAAAAATCCAAATTTTCATTTTGGAAGAAACTACGGAAAATGCTGGGATTTAAATCAAAGAAAAAACAGAAGAATGACGAGAATGAAGAGCATGTTTAATATTATTCATTTTAATATTTAGAGTTGAGAGACATGCAAGACAGAAACTGGAATCAGACGCATGCAGGTTGTAGCCTCTGTGTTCGGGGCGCCATGCGACGGACGCGCCGTCAGGAGGAAATTTAAAAAGGCAAAGTTTTTACCCCCATTGACAAACTAGAAAATAAATCCCTTCCCAACCCAATTAGAAAAAACGTGGGCAGCACGGTGGTGCAGCGGTTAGCGCTGCGTCTTCACAGAGACCGTCTGTGTGGAGTTTGCATGTTCTCCCCGTGTTTGCGTGGGTTTTCTCCGGGCGCTCCGGTTCCCCCCACATCTCCCGAAACATGCAGGTCAGGTTAGTTGGTCACTGCAAATCGGCCCCAAAAAGAAAGTCCAAACAGTTTTATTGTTAAACTTTTTATTATTGTTAAACTTGTTATTGTTAAACTTATTATTGTTATTATTGTTAAACTTGTTATTGTTAAACTTATTATTGTTAAATTTATTATTGTTAAATTTAATATTATTGTTAAACTTTTTATTGTTAAACTTATTATTGTTATTGTTGTTAAACTTATTGTTATTATTGTTAAATTTATTATTGTTAAATTTAATATTATTGTTAAACTTTTTATTGTTAAACTTATTATTGTTATTGTTGTTAAACTTATTGTTATTATTGTTAAATTTATTATTGTTAAATTTAATATTGTTGTTAAACTTGTTATTGTTGTTAAACTTTTTATTATTGTTAAACTTGTTATTGTTAAACTTGTTATTGTTAAACTTGTTATTATTGTTAAACTTATTATTGTTAAACTTATTATTGTTAAACTTAATATTATTGTTAAACTTATTATTATTGTTAAACTTGTCAAATGAATTGAATTAGCCATTTGTTGGCCCTTTAGTGGTAAACGGCACAGAGCTGAAACACTCGGCTCAATTTTTATAGCAACGTATTCATTTAAGAATTAAAATTTCTTCTTTTAAAAGTAATGATTTCTGGTTATTTTCACTGTACTTGTGCTTTTATGGTTTGTCCTTCAGTTTACCTTTTCTACTCGCTTTTTATATTAAATTGCACTGCATTGTAGCTCATTATTCTGTGTTTTAAAACAGAATAATGCAGAAGGATCAAGCAGTGGCTTGTTTAGGACGACTGAGAAGGGAAAAAAGAACAATCCATGAAAGTACTAGAACTAGAAAACTTAATCAGAAATCATTTCCATTACAGGAAGAAATCAATTCTTAGATGAATAAATATAAAGCTTTTGTGTTGTTGAGCTTATGTGTTTTCTGCTTGTATAGAAGAGAAGAAAAGGGGCTAAGAAATACATGATCCAGTAATTTTTTAACCAGTTTTACAATAAGACTGCAATTGATGTTTTATTTAGGATGTTACTTATAGGTTTTGGGAATCTGCTGCATGTCTTTCCCTTCTCCCTCCTCCCAATTTCCAATTCAACCACTGTTAAATAACGGCCTAAAAAACTTTATTAGAGCCTAAAAAACTTTTTAAAAAACCCTAAAAAATATATTTCACCTCTCAAGTGGAGGTGCTTGCAAACTGACCAAAAGTCAGAACCTGCTAACCACCACATTGTTTTCCTCATGTTAAAAGCAACTTTCTTCCTCTCTCTTTTATTTTCTCTCTTTCTTACATAATTAAAAGGTTACTCAATACACACACACACACACACACACACACACACACACCCACACACACACACACACACACAACTAAAACATGAGACATGAGGTGTGTGTCCTGATTCTGCACCAAGAGAAGTCAGAAGCAGTAAATCCAGACGTAAACAAATTGAAAATTATGTTTCTGAAAATTCTGACCTAATGAAGGAAGTCTGTGTCATTACATCACAATCCCTCCACTCTGAGTTCCCGCTCCACATCCAAACATATTTCTCTACAGCTGCAGTCAAAACGCTGCTTCTATTAGTTGTACTTTCTTTCTATGATCTTCCTCCATCTTGTTGTGATGTGGTGGCAACATTTTCAGCTCCTGTTACTGAATAACTTTAAAATCGATCCAGCGTTTGTTATTTCTACTTATTAAATTATTACTAAAGATGGACTCTGTTGCCCCACTTTTCAAAACTTTTTTTGTGTGTAACAAAGAACTGAAAACCCAGTGTCATTTTCTTTCCACTTGCTCTGTGTTGCTCTACCAGTATTCTAAAAAAATAACAAAACACCCTGGAAAAGTCCAAAGGTTATGAATAACTTTGCAGGGCACCGATTCTCATCCCAGTGCACTCATCATCACATACACCACCTTGTTCCTTCACCCTGCAGAACTGTTGGACCTGCTCTGATTAGTGTTACCCACAACAGAAGCATGTTTCACCCACTGAGCAAACAGAGGCATTTAAAACTAGTACACCGTGATCTGATTTGACACGTCATAGTCTTGTAATGGCAATGCAAATTCCTCCCATTAACAATGAATGATTATTTTAATTCATATCCAGGAGAGGGCAGATGAAGATGGCTCCAAAAAAAAAAAAAAGAAAAAAACTGCAGTGCTGGCTCTCACTGTTAATGCCCGGGTCCATTTGCATAGTCGAACTATCCAAAAAGTTCATTATGAATAATTCATTATAGTTAGGAGCAATTCATAGGGCCAGTATCAGCTCCAGTTTCTATGCAGTAAATTTGATTTTTAGTAGGCTCCTCACTGATTTAATGGATTTCCCAGTGTTTTACACTTTTACCTCTGGTCCTACTGTGCCACAGTTGCTCCTGTAAGCTATGATGAATTAATGTTTTAAAATGGTGGTTTTATCATGTCCTACACAAATGTAAAGCAAATGGCTTCATTTTTGATACTATATTCAAACAATATATATATTAAATGAAATCGTACTATTAATAGGATGTGCAGGTTGGAAAACGATGTGAATTTATATGGAAATATTAGCAGTAGCAGGCAGGTCTACCAGAATATGGTTTAGCTAATGCTACTTACCCTGCTTTGTTTACAGTTTGGATTGCTTTATACATCCGCCTAACCTTAAAGTTTTAAAGCATAAGTCCTGACACCCATTTGAAATCAAATGTTCACACACACTGAATCAAAAACAATGTATAATAATGACATAATCTTGCTTTCTGACTCATCTTTTCCTGTTTGAGGTCAGTAAGGATTACTAGGATTATTTTTGTTTCTAAATTCCATAAAAATTAGGTTTTTTTTTAAACCTTCAAATTCATATTTTAAACATCAAGATGTTTTGATTGGTCATTTTTTACAAAATGACAACGGCGGGACTGAATGCAATGATTGAAGGGATGTGTAAAAACAATTCTGAATAGCAGCGTTTAGAAAATCCTCTTGCAATGTGGTGATGACAAAAGTCTTACAGTAAAATAATGTTGAGTAAAGATTTGACCTTTTTGCAGCATCACTGTATTACAAAAATATACAGCAAAAATGCATACAATAATCTTTTATATATAATAGAACATACTGCTGCTAACATACGTTGCTTATTACAATTTTATATAGTAATCGTACTTATAATCTTTTTTGTTGTTTCATTTTAATACATATATTGGAGTTAAAAATTAAGACAAATACATAACAAATGATTAAAGTATTAATTTTGAAGTAAATAATTTGTTATTTCCCTGGATATTGTATGTTTTTGTTGTCCTGCTCTTTGTATTTGAATGTGAGTTTAACAGGTTTAGCTGGTTAGCTAGCTAGGTTAGCTGCTGTAGGCTTTAGTTTGCTAATTTCCAGAAATGTTTCTCATAGTTTTCCAACAGCAGTTTCACTGTTGGTAGGTGGTCCTCTTTCATTTTCCACACCATGCATTGCCTGTTTATTACAACACCAGAATTTGTGTTTCATGTAAGTTGGGTTCATTGTCTTGTGTGGAGGGTGATATCAAAATGGGAGCTTATATTGTTCTGACATTCTAAGCTGAAATGAGTGTATTTTTCTGGTCATACAGTTGAAAAAAATGAAACTAGCTCTCATTAACCATGGTAACATTCTTATAGGTTGTGGTCTCTGCCAGACAACATCTCGCTCCTGATAAAACAGGTTCCCTCCTCTGTCCAAGCTACAAGGGCCTGTTAGGAGGAGAAATCCATTTTGGGGGGCCAGATTAAGAATTTTCAAGAGGAAAGTGGTGTTAAGCACAAACTAGCACCAGTTTAGCACTAGATGCAGTTTGATAGTTTGAGCTTCATGTTTTCCGTGACCTGTGGAGTCAGTAGATCTCCGTCGAACAGAGCGCCTCTTGCTTTGAGGCAGGAAAAGGAAATGCATTCCTAATCAGTAAGCTACAGAGTGTTTTGGACAACATTCTCAGAACTGTTGCTAACTGTGGTCCACATAAGGGAAAGTACTATTGACCCTTTGCATTTATACCACTTAATAATGTAGAAGCGCCATGATGGGCATCAGAAGTGATGTTTGGGAGTATTGAACAGAGCCACTACGATTGTTTTCCCCAAGATGTTTTTGCCAGTGTAGCCATGACTTCTACTTTTGCAAGTTGAGATAATTTGTCTGTGGAAGTAGAACGCCGAGATGGGCACATAGACGATGGTATTTACAAAGGTTGGAAATAGCTAGCTTAACCGACCCATTCCTCCCCCCTTCTGAAGTGTTTGTTGATTTGATCAAATTGCCAACTTCACCTGAATTCACACTACAGGATTTACTCCACACAGCACAGACATGAAAGCTTACAAAAGTCTAGTTGCTAACCATTTTTTTGTACATATAGGATACATGATAGTGTGGAATTCTCTCTGTAGTTACTAATAACAGTATGTGTTAATAATGCAATATTTGACTACGTCTTGATAATCTTAATTACTTATGAAATACATGAATCTTAATCTTCTTATCGTGGAAAATGTGTTTGCTGCAAATTCACGAATACTCCCAGGGCTGACAGTCCTTCTGATTGATGGCTGATACCCATTGCTGCCTCCCTTCCTCATCAGAAGCTTTACAATAAAATGACAAGCTTGGTTTGCATCCTTGACTGTTTTTGCAGCCGACTCCCTATGACCATGTTTACTGTGAAATCATCTAAATAAAAGCGTTTTTAGTCCAGCAAATGTGTGCTCTGACACGTTTTACAGGAGAAAAGTTTGGTTTGATGTCCGTCATAGCGGAGTGGGCCGCTTTCTGAAGAGCAGGACGTCACATACAAAGGGTCAGTACACACCCAAAGATTACAGAAGCACACAAACACTGCAAACGCTCCATTACAGGCAGGCTCTCTGTTCTGGTCAGAAATGTTGCGTAGGGGAAAAGGCGTTCTTTCCATCTGGTGAGTCACGGTGTCATTGCTGTTTTCCTGTTACCATTTGGTTCATCCTCTACAGTCTCATTTTCCGCAGTCACGTTTTTGCTTTGTGAACATTTGGCTTATCCTTGAAATAAAACTTGACCTTGGCTCCGGCTTCACGTTAGTTCAAGCAAATTCAGCGAAGGATTGCAGGGGTTTTAGATTTAGGCCAAATGACCATGAAAATACATTAAGAGACTTCAGGAGTTGCATCATCCTAATGGGGCTGTTTTATTTTTGCATATTTCTTTTTTCTTCCCAAGGCCTTGTGACCGATTTGAATACTCTTGGAACAATGTTTGAGCCAGCCGCTCGCTCGGGAATATTTATGAAAACTGTTTAATTAAAAGAAATCGGGTGGTAATGTGTCAAGAACCTCTTTACCACACGCCTCCTACTCCTAAGAAAAGGTCGTCTGCCATGCTTAAGTCATGTTGCCTCTGCAGCTGCTCCCTAATTGACGTGTGCATTGCTGTAATGTGCCGAGAGTAGCCTATTTATTTCTGTGTGGGCAGAAGCCACAAGGTAGCATCCTCATGTCTTGCCTTCCTGCCAGCTTCTTTGCTGCAACGGGATCAATTAGTGTCTGCATGCGTGTGTGTGCGTGTCGGGGTGTGTGTGTGTGTGTGGGAGGGTCATTGCACGCAGGCTGAAATCAAGCAAATATGTTTGAGAGAATGTGTGTGCGCTGTGTAAACCCCTCTTGTTGAACCGCTGCCCCGCAGCACCTCCTTTAATATGCTCGGCACACAAGAGCGCTCCCGTTTGCTCTTCTTCCCCATTGTTTCATTTTCTGTTTATCTCATCCAGACACACACACTTAGTCTTGGGAAGTGTTTTCTTTTCCATCTTGCGCTGGCACATGTATTATGGCACCATATATCGTACATCTATAAATCATTTGTTTTCGCCACAACACCTTTACTTGCCCTCTTTTTGTGTGTCCTCCATTCTCCGTCTCTCTTTCTTGTTCTCTCTCTCTCTCTCTCTCTCTCTCTCGAACTCTTGGCAAACCTCCTTCCCAGCTGGTTCTTATCACATCGCTACCATCCTCTTCCAGATCTTCCCACACCATTGTTTTTGCCAATTTGGTGAATAATTACACCTGCTTTATTCACCTTTTTCTTTTTTTAATCCAGAATCACTTCTCAGGGACACAAATCTCCCCCTTTCCTCTCCTCCCTCTCTGCTGCTTTGGGGTTGCGCTATCAATGTGAGTGATTGTGCAATCCTGGGGCGTGTAAAAGACATGAGGAGACTGTCAAACAGATCAATAGACACCGTCTGAATATGTCTTCTAACCTTCTTCCGCACGGCATTGCTCAAACACACACACACTCTGAAAAGTTACAAGACGCACTCAAAGAAAATGCTGGGAAGCATATTAACATGCATCATACGCGAGCAAACGCAGAAAGCCACATTGATGCAGGAATATAAAACGTGAAATGTGACATGTTTGGTTCTATTTAGAAATGAATGGAAAGCGTTAAGAATCCCGGTCGTGGTGGGAGGCACGGGTCGCCCGGGCAAAACGGGCGATTGTTGTGCCTCACCGGGGGAATTGATTTTCCATCTGAACATCAGATCTGATGAAAGACAGACGAGTCGAGAGTTAAAGATTGGAAGCCCCTCTTTCCGACGCTCCCGCAGCAACGCCTGATCTCTTATCTGTGCCCCGCAGTAGTCGCCGCTGCTGAAAGTGGAGCTGGCATCGCAGAGCGCAGCGTTTGTCAGATCATCTGTCAGCCTGAAACCACTCCAAGACCGAGGGTAGAGTGCAGGAGGAAATCAGTTAAATTAGACCTCTGCGGTGGCTGCGTCTGCAAGCTCTTCCTGTTGCGTTTTATATGTTTAGCTGGTATTTTTATCCTGTGTGCTTTCTTCTGGAAATGTTCTCTGCTGGGGTAGGAACAAAAGAAAGTATGCAAAAGAGAAGTTGGGGAAAGGTCAGGGCTGCGGTAGTCCTGCTGTATTAAAGGGATGACAGTGAAGTGCGAGCAGAATAAATTTAGGAAAGAAAACAGAAGTTATTCCCACGGAATGCTGTTCTCAAGGAGTACCAGAGCTGATTAAAATGGAAGCAAATCAGAGGTTTGCTAGAGATTTGCATTTTTTTATTCAATAAGAAGCAACAAAGAAGTTCTGATGTAGCTTTCTGCTGATAGATTACATTATTTTTAATTCTTGCAGCTTTTCTTTTTATTCCTTCCTCAGCCATTTTGATGTTTTTTTTTTCTTTTCCTGGATCCATGAATAAGCACATGTACAGTGGCAGATGAGTGACAGTGTATAATTTAGGTGTCAAGGATTAAAGGACTGTGGGAGACCAATGAAAATAAAGGCTTTCTTTCAAATCAGAACACTGGCGTGTTGGAACCAAATCTATGTAAGGAATACATAGGTAAATTTTTGGTATCTGGTCCTATGAAAACACACCCAGACCCACACCAACCGCTACATCCCTACATCAGCTGAGCCAGCCAATAAAGCTGTGATTCGGTATGAGAAATGATGGTATTATTTGAATTTCAGCTAGATTAGAGTAATTGTTTGGTGAACCTAACAGGAAGACTATCGGCTATTAAAATGTATGTCGAACTTGCCTGCATTCCTCAAATCGCTGGTGTGATAGAGACTCCAAAGAAAGTTCAGTGATCACTTCAGAGTATTGAAAACCCAGTCTGGAGGTTTTCCACCACACTGGCTCCATCCAGTAACTCTACTTCTGGATAGCCAACAGTTTGCTGCTGTGCCAGAGGAAATCCCTGCTTTTGACAAGGACTAGAGGTCATGAGGATCAACAGCCAATCAAAACATGGTGACCGGAATGTTTAATGCTCCACGGTTTAGCTCAACTTTTGATGAGTTAAAGCTGAATTTCGTAAAGTCAATTGAAAAATATCTTTTGAACAAATTTAAAATGATTACTTTGTTCTGCCAGTATAATATGAGACAGACAACCTGTGAATAAATCAAGCTCCTCTGCCTTCTCCTTGTGGTTCTACTGCCATCTTTGGATACACCGCTCAGTCAGAGACAAACCAATCAGAGCCAGGAGGCGGGTCTTGGTGCTGTCAGTCAGGCTTGTGTATGTGCTGATTACGCCCCACTGCTCTCAACTGGGCCTGCAGAGAATGTGAATGCTAGTTAGCATAGTAGGCAAACAGTTTTCCCATAAGAGTAGGTTGTTTTTCCACCAGTATTACAGCTGCAGCATGTACAGCTGTAATACTGTACATGCTGCAGTATTACAGCATGTCCTAGTTTTACTGGTATGGTTGCTATATTGTTTTTCGGCTAATTGGCAGGGATACTTGCCAATTAGCAAGTTTTCCCTTGTTAATTGGCAAGGGATACTTGGGAGAACCCCAACTTCAGCTTCCAGGTGTTTTTAAGTTACAACAGAATGAAACAATACGATGTCACTGTACACTTTCCATCCATGTGTAGTTAAAAATCTAGATTCCAGAAGGTTTTTTACAGCTTAGTCACAGTTGATCCTCAGCTGTGACTAAGAAAAAACATATATTTATGTATGTGTATTTCCTATTGAGTTAAACAGGCTGAAACATCATTGGCCTTTGCATAGCTCTTACTGTAAATGGTAAACAGGCTGCATTCATGTATCAGTTTACTACAATTGCTGACCACTCAGAGTGCCTTTATGTTCAAGGCCACTTTCACCTGCTGGCTCACACTTTGACAAAGCAATCTTTAGTCCTCAGTTCTTTTGGGTCACGCTGTGCTTTTAGTGATGCACAGACAGCCGGGTGGAAAGGTTCAGCGTGTTTCAGGGGACATCCTGTGACATGCCAAACATGCAGACCTGAGAAACCAGAGTTTAAAATAATAAAATCCCATAATAATATCCCAGTTGCCATGTGACTGGCATATTGCTCAAGAACCATAAACATGCCGCTTTGCATCACTAACAAAGTGGCAGTGAAGCAAATTGTTATACAGTATTATGCTAAGGCCAAAAAAACCCCATACATAGCATAATTTGTTGTTGCTATAGAGGAATTTTATAAAAGTACTTTGATTCTTTTATATTACTTTTGTCAAAGCCTTGGGAAGTGCTCTCCAGCTCAAAGGTGGGTCTCATCGGTAACACCTTCTACGACTTTCTTCTTGCTGAAAGAAGAGTTTTTATCATTCAGGAGCTACGTTGTTCAGGGAAATGCGTTCAGTCTGGCCTCCACATTATTTAGAGGTGGGAGCAGCAGACACAGAGGAACAGCTTCTGTTCAGGATGGGTTTATGGCCTCAGCACCTGTAAAGGCCCATTGGCTCCAGCACCTTGTCTCATTAGAATAACTTGTAAATATCCAGTTGGAATGTGTTAAAACATTTCGTTCAATGTTTTCGTCATGTTTACAGCCACATATAGCATTTTATTTACAAAAGATAGAAAGAAAAAAAACAACATTGCATATCACTGTGAACACCCCATCCTTATGGCAAAACATTAGTGGCGGCATCATGCTTTTGCTCTGGATTTCTTCAACAGGGGCGACTAAGTGGGTCAGAGTTAATTGGAAGCTGGATGGCGATAAATACAAAGGAATCCTGCAAGAAAACCTCTTGAAAATGGCAAGAAAACCCCCACAAGAATGTTGCCTTATAGAGATGTAAAAGTTCTAGAGATATGCAGAGCTAATTTACAGCAAAAACTAGAATAAGACAAAAAAAACCCAGGGATAAATAGTTTGAGAAATGTCTCATTTTGCCTCCATCTTCCAGTCATGCACTTGTTACTGTATGTGTCACATTAACCTGTAGTGTGACCAAGTATGAAAAGGTTCAAAGAATAGGAATATTTTTGCAAAGCTCTTTGTAGTATGTGTGTGTTCCTTTATTCAGATGATTCGCTTTCAAAAATGTTTTATAGACACTTCAGACAAGGCAGAAGGATAGCTGTGACAAAGTACGTAAAAGGACATTTTACTGAGTGCCTGTGCTCTTCAGTATGCAGCAAGCCTCAGCCTCAATGTTAGGTATTGAGAAATAACTCAGACCAAATATAGCTAAACTTCGACTGGACAAAACAGTTTTCTACACCACACTTCCAATAGCATTTTAATGGATTTAATGTCATCTTCGGGTAAAAGAACATCACTAAATATACTTGAGTCAGTCATTGGCCCTTTAACTCCATATCGTCAGTCGTTAACTGAAGCTTTTTTCATTTACGCAAAGTCTTGTTGCTGCTTCAAGGATTTTGAGAAACATATTTATGCCTTTATCACTACTTGCTTAGACTCTTGTAATTCTTTATAGAGAGGTATTGATCAATCATCCATACACTGACTTCAAATGGTCCAAAATGCTGACGTTTAACCTTTGACCGTGACACAGAATCGTGACGGCATATCACCGGCTTTAGCCTCTTTACACTGGTTACTCTTATCTATTCCAATTGATTTTTTACGATTTTATTAGTTGTTTTTCAAACATTACTTGGCATGGCTCCACCTTATGTTCAGCATCTCTTGCATCTTCATTCTCTCCCCAGACTACTAGGATCAAATAATCAAATATGTGTATAAGTTCCAAGATCAAGACTAAAAATAGAGTTTGTGCGACTGCTGTCCCAAATCCTTGGAATAGTCTGCCCATTCATTAGATCTGCTCATACTTTGGATCAGTCCAGTGGGCTTCTTAAGAATGATTTTTTATTCTATAGCATTTGAACCACATCAAGTTAAATTGCAATAAGAACTCCAGCTGCCAGAGGAATTATGCAAAGACTCCAGCTTACTCGGATCCTGCACTACCATTTCTTCTAAAAGATTCAGGGAATTTTCATTACCTTAAACTAAACAGTCGGGATCTAATTTAAGAAAAAAAAGAGCCTCGAGGTGTCATAATAATACTGGTTGCACTTAAGCACATAAACAATTCATCGTGTGGATCTTTTCAGGTGAAGGCAGCAAGTCTGTGTACAAGAATGTGCGCATGTGTGTGTATGAGTGAGATAATAAGAGGCCATGTTGTGAGCAGTAATCTCCTAACACAGTGGATTGAGTCGACTCTGCTGGATCATCAGTGGTGTGAGACGCGGCACACACTCAATTACTGCCACACAGTCGTGTTTGATGTGGGGGGGCAGACAAACTGAAAGGGGGGACGCTTTTAATTGTCGGAACGCATCGGCACGGGCCGAGGAAAAATGAAAGAGATGAAGACGACGCCTGTGTTTGGAGAGCAAAAGAATGGAAGTGTGTGTATTTGCACAGAGAATCTGCAATTAATCTGGCATGCATTCACACACATTCAGAAAAATACACACACACACACACACATAAATTTCTTTGTGTGTCTTTGACCACTTTTTCAGCAGTGAAGCTTCTTCTTATTAAAAACCACATTTCCATTGAATATATAATTGTGCGATTTGACATTTTGAAAATCAATTTGCTTATTGGAAACACGCCAATTTCGAAAAAAAACTTGTTTTTCTGATCAAAAGTTTTGGTCCTAAGATGATATGTTTGTCTTGGTAAAACTTTTTTCACAAATTCACAAATCACTTTGGCTACATTCACACTGCATCCTGAAGTGACCCAAATCCAAGATGAATCGGATCTTTTCATGACGGTCTGAACCACACACATCGGATTTTTGTGAAGGCGACCCAGGCCACCTGGCTATGTGGTTCTAAACCCGATAAGACCTGAATCAGATCTTTTCAAATATGACCTGAGTCTGTACAGCCAGACTCATTGCATTCGTCCAATCTGAACGCCATTGAAACTCGACAAACGATAATAATGAGCTGGCTCTGGTTGGATAACAACTTAAAAATTGTAAGACTTGCTCCACCATTATCAGCCATGTCTACTTCCGCAAACACTGAACACTTCTTCTTCTTCTTTTTCTTTATGGCAGTTGGCTAAACACAACAGCACACTCTCTAAGTGTGACGTTATTGCGCCCTCTACTGCTCATCTGGGACCCTTTCAGGATGTTTGAAGTTCACGTTGTCGATCAAATACAAGTTGCATGTATTTGGAAGTGTGAACAGACCCACAATTTGGACCCAAATCCAATTTTTTTCACGAAAATCCGATTTTTCAGAGAAAAAAATCGGATTTGGGTCTCTTCAGGCTGCAGAGTGAATGTAGCCTTAGTGGTTTGCCACTGGCACAAACCATGAAGAAGAAGACAACAGGAAGCAGATGGAGGATCATGGCATGGCGTATTTTTAATGACATCACAGGAACAAACTTTTATTCATGTGTCATTTTAATTCCGTGTTTTACTTAATGGAAAAACTGCGATGGCGAAATTGTGCTTTTTTGACACTAGCGGAAGATTGACAAAGTTTTGCGCCCATTAGCAATGGAAACAGCTACTGTCATTGCCATGGTGATCGTCCTTCCTTTCACTCCTTGTCTACTCATGCGTGTGTGTGTCTGGGCCAATAGAAAGGGAGACGCTGCCAGTTGTGGCAGATCGATACCACTGACTGAGAGATCACAGGAATGCTTAGAACCCATTGATGACTTTTTGTGCATGTGTGTGTTTGTGTGTGTTGCGCTACACGGTGTCTAATGACAGCAGAAGAGGGGAAGCGGCAGGAGGATGGACAGCTGGGTGCAAGAAGAAACAAATGAGTTGATGAAACCTATTTTCTGCTCAGGGTTCCTTCACATCCGCCTTTGTGTGTTTCTCTGCCTTCCCGTCTGCTGTCCCTGCTCTCCGCCTCTGGTTTATGTCTGATCCGGCTCACAGAGCCGCCGTTACACCACGAGATCACGAGAAACAGAATAACAACAGAGATTTTGGATCTGTGTTCAATTATTCATGACGCCTCTTCTTTTGTCTCTGTTCTGTATTTTTTTTTAATTATAATGTCTGACATTTCTCTCATCATTGCTTTGCTGTTATGACAATTTAATTTTATCCTTAACATTTTTTATTCATGTTAGAGCTCAAGAAGTGCTTGTTGATGCGTTAGTTAAAATGCTCAGAGTATCAGTCATTTTGGTCCTTATCTGTTGAATAGCAGGAGTATACTTAGAAAAAGGGAATTAAAATTCTGAATAATAATAATAATAATAATAATAATAATAATAATAATAATAATAATAATAATTATAATAATAATAAAATTTTAAAAATAAAATAATAATAATAATAATAATAATAATAACATTAATAATGTCATTACTGCACTGCGATTATACACTCACTAGCCACTTTATTCGATCCACTTTCATAGGACTGTCTGGGACTCCTTTTTCTTTTTTTTTCAGAAATGCATAACATTTTTAAGAGTTATTATCTTTGGAGCTAAATAGGGACAATCTAGAGTCAGCACACAGCTTCAGTTATTACAGACAGATAAAGAGAGTTACAAAGTCGGCCTTCTATCACTTGAAGAACATTTCCAGGATTAGAGGACTAATGTCCCAGCAAGCTCTAGAGAAACTCATCCATGCGTTTATCGGTGGTCACATTGATTACCGCAACAATGTCTCACGTCTTTGTCTAAATAAAATCAATCCTCCAGCTGCAGCTGATCCAAAACGCTGCTGCTGGTGTTCTGACTAAAACCAGGAAGCTAGAGCACATCACCCAGTTCTAAAGTCTTTCCACTGAGATAAGAGACTTTAAAATACTGTTGATAGTCTATAAATCACTGAGCGTTTAGCAACACAATACGTACATTAAAAATCTTCTGTTGTATTGACCTTCCAGATCTCTCAGTTGTTCTGTTTCAGTTCCTTTAAATTTTGATTAAAACCGAGCTGTTTAGATCTGCTGTTGATTAAATGGAACATTGATCGATATATTTGATGAATATCTGCTTGATGATTTTGATGATGACATTTGACAAAATGTAATGTTTGTTGTTGGGTTTTGTTTTTTTTTCACAATTGGTGAATGTATTATGTTTTTATGATGTAAAGCACTTTGAGCTGCCTTGTTAGTGAAATGTGTTGTACTAAGAAACTTGAATTGGAGTTGGATTAGAGCACATCTTAAAGAAGGTGTCAGAAAACTTCCTCAGAGATTTTGGTCCATATTGACATGGCAGCACCTTGCAGTTGTTCCACAGTTTTCTCTTTTATTAACATGCAGTTTCACTTTTTGTTGAAACACAAAGTCTGTCTGATCATTTTGTCGTCCATAAAAACACAGTTTCTTCTCTCCAGTCCAAGACTCACTTGCTCAACTTTTTCTGTCTCTTCACAGCTGATGAGCTGTCCATGGAAAATTTGCACCTTTTGTAGAATTTTTGCAAATTTTTTTAACTAGTTATTTTATTCATCACATACATGTAGAAGGTGAGTAAAAGATTTCTTAGCTTTATTCTAACTCATCCCACTCATTTCTAATATTCTTCTCTGTCAAGTCTCCTTATTTCCCCTCTTTTAGGTCAGCATGCAATGTCACAAAATATCATTTCATCACTGATCTCTGATCTTTGATCCAACGTCTTTGGGCCTGGGGTGCCTCATGCCGCTTTCCCTGCCTCTCCTCTCTATATTCTCTCAAACACATCTCAACCAGTCCAGACTCTGTTAAATAATTGAAAGCTCCATTGTAGTAATGTGAATATACGGGTGCTATGTAGCAGTGCACTGTTCTAATTTCTCAACAGTCAGACCCATCCTAATCTATCTCTTCCCTGGCTGTGATTAGGTTGTTTCCCATCCACAGGGGGAGTGTAGCGCTCTGTGGCTAATTGGCAAGTTCAATCAAAGAGACAAATGAAGAGTGAAGACACTGACCTTTCAGGGGAAGTCATTGCTCTTCTGTCTTCAAATGTCTTCTTTTTTTCCCCTCTCTTTCTCTCATTTTCGGCTACATCTTCACTCTGGTCTCTGGATCTTTCTACTTTTGCCGTTTCGTCTTGTGTTCCCCTCTCATTTCTCCTGCATCTCTCCTCCTCGTCTTTTTGTCTGCCCTCTTTCATCTCTTCTCTTATCCTCCCTCTGTGGGAAATTATTTGCCAGTCACTCCAATTTATTTTGACAACTCATTCTCGTGGCTGTCAGAGGAAAATTACAGCTTGCACACATGCTGCGCGCACGTTGCTCTGGCGCGCTTGCGTGTGTCTATTTTCACTGCCACCCGTGGCTAAAAGCCCCTCCGCTCCCCACACCCGGCTATTAAAGGAGGCTGGGGAGCAATGGTCCAGAGCGGAACAATGGCCGCCTCTGTGGAGGGGGGTGAGGTCGTTTATCTGATTGAGGCCCGAGCCTCTCCCACTTGTTTTCCATCCGACCCGCCAACCATGACTGATGACGCGGCCGCGCTACGTTGGGGTCCGCGTTACGCCGCGACCTCTCGTTGTCAGGCACGCTCTATAATGGCTGCTGTGCTGTCTTTCATCTCTGCAGCGCCCTGAGAGGTGTCAGTGATTGGCTCCAGGTGGAGGCATATTTCTACATGCCACCATGTACGCTTAGCACGGCGCTCATGACAAAGGAGTTGGAATAAAATCTGAGTGCAGCCATTAAAAGAGCTGCTAAGAGTTTATTATTACACTCTAGAAGGTTAAAAAGGCTCATTGTTGTTTTTAAGACATACCTTGTGTAAACTAGTCCCCACCAGTACAGAAAATGTGTCCTAATCAGTTAGAAAGAAGGATAATAGGGGCATGCCGTGGTGGCGTAGGGGATAGCGCGACCCACACTTGGAGGCCTTGAGTCCTCGACGAGGCCGTCGCGGGCTCGACTCCCGGACCCGGCGGCATTTGCCGCATGTCTTCCCCCCTCTCCTTACCCCATTCCTGTTAGCCTGCTGTCAAAATAAGGGACACTAGACCCCACAAAAAGCCCCCTGGTGGGAATAAAAAAAAAAAAAAGAGGGATAATAAACAATAAATAATGTGATTGCACTGATTTATCGGCCAGCCGATTTATCTGTGCCGATTTCCTTAATTTTGGGAGATTGCTGATCGGCTGATTTTTACATGTGAAGCCGATCTTATCCACCAATCTCATCTTCCTCAGAAACGTCTAAAAATCAACCAGCTTCCTGTTCTGCTCTGCAGTAGACCGGCCCACCAGGTTATGTCTGCATGTTCAGATCGGCCAGAAAACTGCAATGAGTGCACCCCTAATAAATAAGGATCATAATTTACAGCAGTTATAGCATGACGTTTATGGGACATTCATCAGAAACGTACCTGCTGACAGGTAGGTTCATCTGTTAGCAGGTGTCTGTTAACTTTAAGCCCACATTTCTGTATTAGTTTTTTTATTGGTTTAATTATTATTTTAAACAAAATCAACATTTTTTTTTAGCTTTATATCATGTTATATTAACTATGTGGCTGGAGAACACATAACACCGTCCCTTTAAAAGGATTCCCGCCGTAAGAAAGTACTGGAATTTAATTTCCAAGTCTGGACCCAATCTTGACCGGTAACACACCCAATGCAGCACCGAATCAGAAGTTCAGTTTGCTGCTTGATTTTGAGGCAGACTCCAGACACAGCAACTTCAAACACTTTAATGGCCTCATACAAGAGGATCAATTTGTAGTTCCCTTTCCCTCCCTCTCTCTGTGTAGGTGTGTGTGTGTGTGTGTGTGTGTGTGTGTGTGTGAGTGTGTGTGTGATGGGTTCAAAGCTTCACAGAGTAATACAGAGTCAATTCAGTCAAGGGACATAGAACCATTTGCCCCCAGATTGCCTTGTTAAACATCACTTGTCCACCTTTCAAAATCTCACTAGACTTTTCATCCGCCTCCTTCAATAATATCAGCCTCTACTGGAACTGTATATTATAAGAAGAGTCGCCTTTGAACTTCAAAGTGCTCTCCCTCTTTTTTATGATGGAGGCTGTGAGGGCGGAGGACATCTGATTGCTGAAGAGCCGAAGGTTGGTCGACTATTTGCCTTTTTTTGCCCTGATGTTTGAAGTGCGTTCAGTCGGTCTCGCAGCGTTTTGCATCTATTGTCTGATCGTCCTGAGTCTCTTGCCGTCTTTCTGACTCGAATGACTCTTTGCTATTTTTTTTCTGTCTCTGATTGCTTCCTCCCCACCACGAGGCATCTAGCGTGAGGAATAAAACCAACTCGACTGGATTTCATGGAAGCTCAGTTCTTCAAGGGGCGTCGGTTTCTCCCGTTCTATTTTCCTTTAATCCACTTTGCTTTCACATTAACGGCATTTGCACATTCCCCCGGTGCTGAACAGCTCTCTGTGGTGTAGGTGGAGTGTGTATGGGTGTATGAATGTGGATGTGTAATATCCCATTTCGTTATATTCTGGTGTCAGTGGAAGGACAAGCAGGTTACAGCTTAAAGAATGAAGATTCGTCATCGGAGTGGGAGCAGATTTGTCACTCGGATAAAATAAATATGTGTCTTCTGGACGGCAAATGTTTAAAGTCATTGCTCTGCAGTCGTTTCAATGCAGTTCTCTCTACGTTCTCTACAGTGTGAGTGTCAAAAACTGCAAAGCAGGTATTGCTTTCTAAAGACTTCTCAGGGTCACAGAAAGTAGGAATTTCTGAACCCACCTTTTCCGAATTCACCGAGTGACATTTGAAAACACATTTGTTACCCTTCACAATACTTCAGTCAGGAAGAGCAAATTGATCGTCAGATGGAAAGCCCAACTATTTTCGACCGCAGGGATTGTTGTTCGGCTTCAATTATAGTACTTTTAAGGAGAGTAATCAGTGAAAATAGCTTTAATTTGCCAGCCAGCGTAACACATCATTTTTGCCTTAGCAGTCAGAGAAAAGAAATTGGAACCTTCATGCCGTCATTCGGTCATGTTTTCCATCACTCTGCATATGTGTTTTCTGACACTGATGATACATTCCACATAATGGCCATTCCTTGGTCCAACATGCTTTCTAAAATTTGCAAACCCCCCCCCCAAAAAAAACCATAATAACACAAGAAGTTGTGGAATGTTTTCACATATGACTTGGTGATAAATGTGTTTATCAACTCCAGTAGCAGAGTCTAGATCAGTCGTCTCAAACTCCTTATTTTTAAAACCACCAACACGTCTTAGGACAAAACAAAAAGGCTTCCCTGTGCTAACGGAGCCGTAGATGTAAGACAGCTGGCTTGTATATAGTTGAAACCACAGGTTAAAATGCTAGATGTAAATATGAAACACACAGACTTGCTCATAGCATTTTCACAAATACACTTTTTATCTAAATCAATGAAGGTTAAACCTTGCACCATCATAACTTTTTATATGAAGACCACTCCAGTTTGTTGCTCTTCTGTGCAGTTTCCCCCCCCCCCTCTAATAATGCAGGCTTTTAGAGTAACAATTCTGTTTCACGTTCTCTGCATTGTGCAGCACTCTATTATTTCTATGGTCTTGCTTTAAGTTGTTCTTTGAAGGTGAAATCACTAGAGAAAGGTTGACATGTCCAAAGTGCTTTGTGGGAAAAGAGAAAGAATTACCGCACGCAAAAAAGCTTATTTAAATGAACCGTTCCTACATATTAGCCACGTCACAGTTCTGTACTTTTCCAGACTGAAATCTCCATAGTTACCCCTCTATTTTAACCCCTTTTCAATATTGTAAGTTCAAGCTCACCATGACTTTATACTTGATACTTCTGGTTGTGAATATGGAAGCAACAAAAACCAGACTGCAAGAAATATAATGGATGGCTGAAAAAATAATAAAAAAATTATTTGAAAAATGGAACAGGACAAGAGGGCAAAGGGAAGTTACTATAAAACCCCTGATTTCAAACTCTGTATGGGAGTGTATGCTTATACATACATCTGGCTTTTTTTGCCCGAGAAAGTACCTTTATAGATTCTTTTGATAGTATCTGTCATATTTGGTGTTGTAATTATAATAAACATGTTCATATTGTTCAACTCTTCTGCAGTTATTGCACAGATCATTTTTAATAACAGTAGCTGTATTATTATGTTAGATCATTTTATTTATTTTAATGCGTGGTGCCAATATTGATGGAAAAATTATTTTAATGTTTAGCAAGATTTTCATTTCTCCTCTTACCTCTGCACCGGTTTTGAAAACATTTGCGCCACCAAAACAAGTTTGTTCAGATTGAACTTCAGACAGTCAGGAAGAGGAAGTCTGAATGGAATCACAAACAACATTAAACTGATAAAATTGCTTTTGTTTTAGCTTTTCTTAATGGCCCATCCGCTGTGCAGAAATAATTAGAACCTTTTTAAATGTCAGAAACATCAGCATGATGCTGTAATTAAAAAAAGAACACACCTTTATGAGTGTCATAATGAAATGGCCAAGTAATTATCATCATCTCCAAACAGGCTTTGTTCCTTTGCCACGCGTCAGGAAAAGCAAACTGCCATTTGTTTAATTAATAACGTTGGACTCTCCATCTCTGCTGAATGTATAATGGAAGTTTGATGCATTAAATTGTGAATATTTGGTGACATGTTTTTGGTCCATATTATTTTTTGTCCTTCAGCTCTCTTTTGGTTGCGCTAATGATCATCGAGCCTTCTCTAAATTCAGTTCAGTTTTAGACTGTTTGTTTAAAATGCTGTTACTGATGGAGATTTTCCATCAGATGAAGGTTTTCTGCTTATTAAAGTTACAGAGATCCTTGTCTGTGCTTCCTTTTAACATTTTGGATTTTCTGTACACGCTAAAATACTTCACTTCCAATTTTAGAACAAATGTAGTTCAACATATTTGAACACAGAGAACTCCACTTCTGAAGCCTACAGGTAACTGAGGGAAAAAATCATATTTCCCTTGTGTGAGCAAAATATGCAAAGCATAGTGAGTACAGTAGCTTCCAGAGTTTGAACGGCAATTTTGTTTACTGAGACATTTTATTTCGGGTTTCTGGTGAGAGTGCTCTTTATTTTCGGTTCCCTTATTGTTTTTGGTTGTTGTGTCTCATTTTGGATATTTAAAATATCTTCCACTTCCAGTGTTAAATATTCTTTGCAGAACTAAAGTTTATTGGTGTTTGTTAGGACAAACTTGCATTATTATGCATTATTAGAACTTTGGAAATCTGCAATCTGAATTTGAGAAGGGAGTAGGCATCATGTGCATAAGATTGATTGACAACGCTGTGATCTGCCTCCTGGCTCTGATTGGTTGTTTCTGAATGGGAACAATTGTAGATAGAAATAGAGTCTGAGATGAGGCAGAGGAACTTGTAGTGTTATTCCCTCATAAACATACCTGGAGCGTTGCCTTGATTCTACCATGCATGTTTGGTACATCGTTTAATCTCCGTGGCAACCACTCAGCTGTGCAAAACACCTTGTTGGACCTAGCTCTGTCTTTGAGGTTCAGCTGCAGCTTTCAATCTTCTGCCTCAAAGAGCAGCAAATCCCTGGGATCCCTCCCACTCAGCTCCTTCAAACTAGCCAACAACAATTAGCAACACCTGGTAGAACTGCACATCTGCTGTGCTTGTAACGCTGGTGAAACAGTTTGTTGAAGGATTAATAGAGGAGCCATGTTGTGATGACTTCCTGAAGGTGGAGTTTCAGAAAGAATGTTTTTTTAAAGAGAACTTCAAAACACCAAATTAAACTTAGTCATATTTGGTAAATATGAAGTTAACAAAGCCACCTGATTGCGCTACAATATGATAATCTGTGACTGTAAAACACAGAATATTGCCCCTTTAAAAAATATCTAAAAACTTATTTCTGTATTTGAAAAATACCTACTGCAGCTTTAACTGTTGAGATATTTGAAGCTTCAAATATTTGAGAACACGTGCTCAGTCATCAGAAGGCCATGTTCAAAACATATTGTTAAAGAAGTAAAGAAATATTTAAACCTTTCAATTTTCATTTTGTGTCATTACTTTGTTAATCCTTCCTTTGACACTGTAATCCAAAGAGCATATCAGCTATTTCAGTCCTTTAACTCCGTACTCTGAGCTCTTTTCAGGCAGTGCTCACATTCTGGTGCATGTGAACTTTTAATACTTCATGTTTGTGATCTTTCATTCTATTCACATAAGTCAAGGTTTTTCCAGTTCAATAAATACTGGGTTTTAATCAACAGCAGCTCCAGGGAATGTCTTTCACCAACTCAGAAACTCTTTTTTTTTTTCTCCTATACAAAAAAACAAAAAACAAAAAAAAAAAACAACCTAACAATCGTTTTAGTCTTGTATTTTTACTTGGAGTGAAAAGCTGTCCTTGACGGTGTTAGAACGATTCATCTGGTCCTTGAGTAGAAATTCATTCACTTAATACTGCAACAAAGTTGTTTTCTTAAGCAGTTTACTGGCTGACACTGGCCAAACTCTGTACGCTGAAACGTTCTGCACTTTAATGGAGTGAAAAGACTTTGCGTCAGCATGCTACGTCCTCCTGCAGACAGTAGTTTCGGCACTGAAAACATGATTCAGCATTTTGGCTCCAGGGATCACTTACAGAACTCAGGTAGGTTTCCCCTTTGGCAGTTCTCCCTGTCACTTTGATCCATTCTGCCGGTCCGGCGGATCAAAGTGGACAGGTGGGCAAGAAATGATTACATTGTTGACGCTGTCCATGAATGTGTGGTCAGAGAGCTTTCTAACTCCAGCAGCACCATTTTGGTTTCTCTGTCCTGCTCTTATTGCTTTTTTTTAATAATTAAGTAACAGTAACTGGATGCAGCTTTGCTGGGATCTCTTACAACAACATGTTATATTGGTACACTTAGGGATTGGACTAGACCAGGAGTCTGCAACCGGTGGCTCTGGAGCTGCAGGTGTCTTTTTGGATCTCCCACAATGGCTCAGTCTTTTTTTTTTCTTTTAACATAATTTTCCACATATATCAACATCCAATAGAAGGAGAACGCATCCATCTTCTGTTTTCAAATGTCTTTTCCTGGTCCTGGGTTGTTTTGGGGTTTGATTTATTGATTCTAGTTTCATTATTATTCTCTGTTCTTTAGTCTCTTTCTTTGATTAGATCTGTCTTGCTTCTGTTCTGTCTTTTCTTACTGATTATAGTTTATTATGTTGAATTAGTTCTTGCCTCTAGTTATTCCTTATCACTCTAGTTTGATAATTATTATACATATTTTTGGATTAGAACCTTGTTTTAATGATCCTAAAGAAATGTAGCATATTATTGTTTGCCTATAGATGATTAGGTTCAGTTATTTCTGCATGCATTTAGGTCAGTTTGAGGCTTTTTAATAAATGTTTGATTTTACTTCCTAAGGTTAAAGATGCAGTGAAAAACTGATATATTTTTTTTTTTTTTAAATCACTTTAAATCACTGTAAAACTTTCCTAGTTTTACAGTTTGGGTTTTTTGATATTGGACTTTTTAGGCATCTGATGTTTTCGTGTGTGTATTTGTACCCAACAGGGGAAGCTGTTGTACGTACATCGACAACAGAGTATTGAGTATGTTTCATGCGCCACCAATATGGTATATGACCATGAGAAAAAGGGAAGTGAATTTATCGCCATGGCTGTTTTCAAATGTCACTTGTGCCTCAGATTTATGGGCAGAACAGAAATGTTTGAATACCGAGGTTCCAGCTTGGGACTTTTGTATGGGGAAAAAAGAAAGATAAAAACACCAAAGGAAAAAAAATAAATTACATGTTAAAATACCTTTAATTCATTAGTTGAAATTAACACATCAAAGTCACAGACCTAAAATAAATTCTACAATCAATCCAAATTGGTTATTTTTGGATTGAATAGGTTTGCTAATCTGCCACATTTCACAACAGTCAAAAAGCTTTAGACTCAAAATAAATTGTAACAGTGTATATTTCAAAGTTTTAAGGGAATAATATACAATTTATTCAAAATTCATCTGATTGTGGAAAAGAGGAAAGAACCTGACATGACATAGTTTAAATCTACAAAATGTTTACAGAAGGAAGGAATGAACTGCCAATGAGAAGCTATGAACAAGAAATCAGTAGGAAATGATGTGTCCTTTCTGTCCTGTTCAGAATAAGACAAACACTTAGAATTAATTGGTCTCTGGCTCCAGTGTTGCTCTTGCAACTTGTTTGACTTTCTGCCTTTGCAGAATGATTTATTTTTGTTCAAATACAAATTAAACTCTGTTTATCAGCCTTAAATGTTGTTTCAGATTTGCTGCATCTCTGCGCGGCCACTGAATGAAATTGTGTTTGTTCTGGTTGGAAATGATAAATCTTTCCGCTCTCAGCTGTCAGTTTTAAGTTTTACTTAAACAACTCAAATTTGCAGATCATGTTGACTGTTTAAAAAAAAAGATTGAAATTCAGTAGCAAATCACAAACACCAACCGGGAATATTTTTCCATTATTCTTGACACCAAGGAATTTAGTATACCAGTATACAACCATCAGATATTAGTATTCTGAAAGCAACAACCAGGCCTGCACCAACTGGTGCTGCACTTTTTTTCCCCTCACTTTTTTTGCCCAGTGAGGGGCAAAAAAACGCCTGTTACCATGGGACTGTTTTGTTAGTCAAAGGAGTTAGTCATCATTGAACCTCCATTAGCAGACACTACCTGCTGTATTCCAAGTTTACCCCATAAGACCTGCTATTTCTCAGACAGTGACCTGTTTTACCAACCATCACAACTTGGCCTTTGAAAAAGTCAATGAAATTGCTTGTATGTCCATTTTCTTCAGACCAACACATGAACTTCAAACCAAGAACTCACTGATCAGGTGCTGCCTAATATATCACATCCCCTGACAGGTGCCTCTGTTACAAGATAATCAATCTTCTTTAGTCCGCCTGTCAGTGTTTTTAAAGTTGCGGCTAATAAATGAATAGAAACTGTTTATTCAGTTGTTTGCTCACTTAATTACACGCACCAAAAGTAGCCTGTTGTATAAATTCCTCTCATAAGCTATCAACTTTATATCCTCGGTTTGCGTTCAGGCAGGTTGTGTGACATGAGGCCGGTTTTACTCGTTAAAAGCAGATACATTTATGCCGACTGAGTTATTTGTCTGTCATTTTTAGGTTTATAGCGTACAGTATGTCTCCACTCAACACTTCTGCTGAAGAGGTAGAGTGATGCATCAGCGTTTGCGGATGTCACCAGGTTTCACTGCTGCCTGTTTCTGACTTGTTTTTGGCAGTTTTGTCACAAGCTTCAGGAGGAACTCTTTTTTTTATTTTTTATTTTTTTATTGCATACACAGCATTCAGTGAAGAGCCCTGGGCACTAACAGACACTATATAGAGTTCTGGAAAGCTGTCAACAACCATCAAGTCACTGAGAGATCTGACAGACTGAATTATAGCCGAAAACCTTTAAAAACATTTGCGAGTGAGGGAGTTTCATTAATGTGTAGTTTGGTCACAGAGCACAGATGTCCGAAGCGAGGAGTAAACAGGAAAATGACGGATGCTGAAAAGTGTTGCAGTGCAAAACTATTTGCAAATGTAACCTGCACAAAATAATCATGTATTTTATTTTGGCGGGTCAAACGGAACAGCACAACTTTAAGTTCCGGGTCAGAGGTGCGCTCTGATCTGCTCCATTGCTGTGCTGCTGTCGCTATGGCTAGCTGCTTGTCTTGGCGTTTTCCCTAATCGCCAAAGAATATTGCTAAATCGACTCAAATTGAAACAGCTGAAGCGTCATATTGGACAGTGATGGGTCCAGCAAAACCGATGCGTCGGCGCATGTGTCGAGCCCATAGACAAAACCCCGTGTCGGTGCGCGTATTGCTTTCGGCAAGTCACGTGACCGATACAGGAACTGTTTCAAAATGACATGGGCCGCCAAACTGTGTTTATAAGGAAGCGAATCT